>CM053793.1:47309438-47466938 GCA_028749045.1 Cupressus sempervirens | reverse complement strand
AATTTTATTTTGGATCTCCTCTCTTCATATGATTAGAAATATGATCTAATATAGCTTTACTACCCTTCACTGCTTGATAATGTTACTTCCTCTATTCTTCTATAACAAAACTTAACTCTTTTACCTTCTTTGCAATGTTCATGCTTCCAAGCATAATTGCTAGAATATGGTTATCAAACAAAATTATCAATCTTAATTTGTGGTCCATTTTTAACTATTGGGATATTACACATTTCTTGACCTCCTCATAATTTGGTTCAATTTACTTGAAGAATTCTGTATCTATAACTTGAACTTGTGCATCTTTGAATACTTAGTTTTCTCTAGGGCTATTCTGTATCCACCTAAAGTAATTGATTTTCTTCTTCACATAACTAAATTTACTTCTTCGTGCAATGCCCCAAAGTTGATGTGGCTTTTCTATGAAGCAATTATTATTTACTTCTTAGAAATTGTTCGAGTTGGCATTCAAAGATGCATGAGTTCTGATTCTATCATGTTATGTTCCCAATCTAGGCTACTGTTATGATCTCCTTCTTTAGTAATTTTAACTCTTCAAATTTCATTGATTAATATTAATTATTTCTATGAGTTTTCATTACCAATTGAATGCAGTTAAATTCTCAATAATAAATTAGCAATATTACTCTAGATATCATGTGTTATTATCAAGGAAAACCTCACCATATAAACAATTTCTTCCAACTTAGGATGTTTTTTGTAAAAACTAAATCTACTCCAAAATTTAGTTGATTAAATTTAGATGTTTGAAAATAATGGATGGAAGTGGAACAACCATATGGAATGTGGTCAATGTGTGACTATCATGAGCATTTTAACTTGTTTTCAGTTCTATTCCTCCAATTTTTATCATATCTAATAAGTCATTTATTTCAATGAGAACTGTATAGTGATGCCAAGAAAGTACTTCAATCTAGACTTAGGGTTGATCATTCTAGGTATTCAACTTCTTTAACAAAAAGTTAGAGAAATCATGTCATGTCCTAAGTTTCCATTTATTTTCTTCTTCTAATAGCATTAGAATCAACAATTTCCATGGTTTAATCTTGTTGGTATTTACAATAGGCTTGTAGGAAGAAATTTCTAATCTCAATAAACAATTTATGTTTTCACCAAAGGGTTCTACTAATAGAACTACACAAGCCAAACTTTATGTCTCAAATGCCTATGACTACTCCAAGTGGACACTCATTTTGTGGCAAATGTGGTAATATTAAGTGATCAATGTAACAACTATAAATTTTATTTCTAAAAAATCAATAATTTTCTAAGGTGAATTTCAATAAATGAAATTTACTCTTACACTTTTTTAAAATAGTTTAATAACATAACAATATGCAAGTAAGACTATGAATAGTAAAATTTTAAAAAGCATGCTTACAAAATTTAATTGTCTCTTTAAAAGAAAGGAGATAACATGAGATACTTTTTAAGAAACAAAAATAGAAACTTTCAAACTAATCTTTTTATGTATTCTAATTAAAAAATTACAAAAAAATCAGATAGATCCACCCTATGAGGTAGATAGTAAAGTCAATGCCCTGAGAATTTGGCTGTGAATTTCGTGTAGATTCACCTACTACATGTTTGGTTCTACCCTATAGCTATGTGCTACCTAGCACAACATTTGACATGATTTTATCTAGTATCTCTATTTTAACTTCCAATAACTTATACTTGCCAAAGATTTTTCACATGAGTAGAATTTGCATATGTAAATTCATAAAATTTTGTTTTTTTCATTTGGGTGCACCAAGTCCGCATTACAAATAAGAATACATATTCTAATTTTGGCTAAAAAATAAGCATTTGTTATTTCACCAATATAGGTGGAATTGGAATACATATTCCTATTCCAATTTATTTATTTTAGAAAACATAAATTTTGGGGCTGTGAATTCCCCCATCAATTTCCATCTAAACCAAACAAGAAATAGGAAGATGTATTCTTATTTTCTATTTTAGAATATGACAGCCAATATTTGTATTGATAGTGTGGATATGATCTCAGCTTTCCGAGTTGATTTATTTAATATTGAATAGTGTTAATGATATGATGTACAAGTCAACTCTTGATAAATTCGAAGTTTATCAAATCGGGATCTAAATTGAACTGTCAACTTTATGTTATTCAGTGATATGATAGTTTTATTTAATATTGAATAGTGTTAATGATATGATGTACAAGTCAACTCTTGATAAATTTGAAGTTTATCAAATCGATATCTAAATTGAACTGTCAACTTTACGTTATTCAGTGATATGATAGTTAATCAAGGAAAATCTATTCATTAATTACAATGTGTGAAAAATCAACTATTGCAGTCACTGATTATTAATCTCCTATCACAAATGATTATTAAACTGCTGAAAACAAATTCTCAGCTAATATCAAAAAATAACACAACTGCAACTTCACTTAAAATACGGAAAGAAATGTGCAATAGAATCAACACAATATTTTCGGACAAATTGTCCCTGGAAAAACCCCTAAGGGAAAACCAGTTCTACAGATGAGAAATTATATTAAACTTCAGCAAATCAAGAGATACAAAATTCCTTGCCTCACACTGGCAGAACTCTAACAACCTCCTAATTTCTCCCGCTGATATTTCTCACTGCTATCCCTGCGCTAACACTGTGCCCTTGCTAACACTGCAAGACTGTTTGCTAACACTGCAAACTGCTTCACAAAAGATTCTCCCTTGCTAACACTGCAAGACTGTTTGCTAACACTGCAAACTACTTCTCCAAAAGCTTCCTGCCTTTGCCCTTGCTAACACTGCAAGACTGTTTGCTAACACTGCAAACAGCTTCACCAAAGCATCACCGCCTTTTACCTCCAAATGCCCCCTAGACCCCTTTTTATACTACTCTCGTTGGTAAACCAATGACCGAGATTAAATCAAACCAACGGCTGAGATTAAGAAAACTCAACAACCAATAATAGAATTGGTTGCAAGGTGTCCAGAAAGGGAATCTCTAAAATTAGTAAATAATAACCATTTACTAATTTTTTGGCAAGTGGACAAACAGCTTTCCAAACCACCCATAAATACAACCGCTATTCATAGATAAGGACGAACAACTGTCCAAGCTACCCATAAATAGTGCTGCTATTTTCGGGTCAGAAATAACAGCTGTCCAACTAACAATAATTAACACTCCCTCTTAGCGAGGAAGCTGTTCTGCATGACACCCATGATAATTTTTTTTTGAGATTTCATTCTACTAGATGATGTCTATTCCCACACATCTAGGTATAACATTTCTCACTCAATTCCAGAGTATGTATAATGATGTCATTACTTTAATAATCTAATGGATTTTTTTCTCTTATACTCTTAGTGATACAATGTTCCTTTATTGCATGAACAATCATAAATTGTGTTTACAGGCTTTTGGAATTGTAAGAAGTTTGCTGGACTCTTTTGTATCCTCTGTTAGTTTATAGAAAGTAGCTGATTATCAATCTACCATTTCTTCATCAATAATTATGTATGTATATGTAATAAAAACCTGAATCAATAAAATCAAGTCATTTTATAATGTAACACTTTCAAATATCTACAAGGTTAAATCATGGAAATTGTCAAAGTCTATGGTTATTAGAAAAAGAAAATAGTTGGAATCTACAAAACTACTTCTTAAAGAATTTGAATTCCTCAAATAATCAATGTGAAGTCTAGATTAAAGTACTTCCCTTGCATCACCATACCATTCCAATTGTATCAAATGGTTATTAGATTGGATAGAAATTTGATGAATAGATATGAGAATGATCATGTTAGTCACACATTGACAACATTGCCATATGGTTTTTCCACTTTAAACCATTATTTTCAAATAGCTAAATTGAATTAGCTATTCTTTTGGAGTAGATGCATTTTTAAAACAAAATCATCCTAAGTTGAAAGAAATAGTTTTTGTAGTGAGGTTGTACTTAGTAATAAGGACAAATATGACATCCAGATTAATTTTGCTAATTTATAATTGAGAGGGTTAATGCATGAAATCGATAATGAAAACTCCTAGAAGAGGTTGTAGAGCTTGAGTTCTTGTCATATGGAGAAAAAAGGTGAGAAATATGCACATGTCAATAAAATTTGATTATATATAGTATAAAAAATTTTCATAATGAATAGATCAATTAAATGTTCCATAATACAACTTTTAACCTATGATATAGAACTAAGATTTAGACATTTTACTCTCTTTTTTTTACATGTCATTACAAAAGTTATATAACTTTATTTATATGAAAAATCAGATATATAGAAATATCTTACAACTTCTCATAACTTTCCCTTGATCATTTGTTTATAATGAAAAGTCAAAGTTATTTAATTAAGCTTGCAAGATGAAGTGTTATTTAAGAATTAATTTATAGTGATGATCAAATTTATGGAGGCATGAATAACTTTGTTAAGAATAAGGTAATAATAAGTTTTATTTTAAGTAATTATTTTCTTATTAATAGATTATTAATATTTTTTTATACATTTAATTAATTTATTAAATGCTATCTAGATTGGAAATTATGAATTAGTGGATTGTTTAGTTGAGAATTAATTTATAATGATTAACAAATTTATACAAACATGATTAACTCTATTAAGAATAAGTTAATAATAACTTTTTATTTTAAGTAAATATTTTATTATTAATAGATTTTTAATATTTTTTACACGTTTAATTAATTAATTTAATGCTATCTAGTCCTAAAAAATAATGAATTAGTGGATTTTTTTTATTAAAAATGCCAAGATGTCATTAAATGGAGGCATACAATAGAATCAAGCCACTATTATCTCATTTATTCCAAGTTCAATTTATTGTTTGGGCAATTGACATGTAATTCATTATGAATGTTCAAAAAAATCCTTTGCAAAAGTATGTCAATTCCTAATCATTTCTTGTTTTGATGATATAAAACTTCAATTTTAAGTTGTGGAATATTCATGGTTTTGCACAGTTTTTGAACTTTCTCATAGCAGTATACTCTAAGATAATGCTAGATGGCCACCTTTAAAAACTTTATATTAAGATTAAATTAAGTGCCAAAAAATATAATTAAATTTGACTATTTAACACTTTTAAAATAAAAATCAAGAGCTTGAATGAATTGAAAGTTATTTTCACACCATCCAATGCCAGTTACCCTTATAATACTAATCCTTCCTTAGCATTCCTTGTCATTGAAGAAGTCCAGTACAAGAATTATACTTTGAACACTAGCAATGCATTGCACCCTAATAAGTAGCAACTTTCTTTCAAATAAATTTGTGTTTTTGCAAGGCCTTCTATAGACTTTTATTTTAAAAACTACACCCAGCAAGTGATAATAAATACTTTACAGCAATTACAATGAAGTTATAAATTGCTTCCTCTCAAACTTCACCATAGCTGATGATATTTTTCCCCTCATCGATTACCTAATTTATTGTTATATAGAAGGCCGCCATTTCTAAGCACCTTACAAATACAATATTTCAAGGTAAGAAATGTTTTTTTTTTAAATTGATTTTATTGAATGGAGCATGGCAACGCAGAGAGGTTGCTTTGGGAAACTTCACTATTACTAACCCAAATAATATACTATTGGTGTAAATGTGAATTTGTCCTACAAAAGGGCGTTCTTAATGGTTGAAGACCCACACCTAAACTTGAAGAAAAATTGAGCTCCGGAGAGAACTTTATTAGTTGGTGGGGTGTAGTGCTGGAGTGTTGCACAAAAAATTAGAGTTCCCATGATTCAGAGAGGAAGGGATGGATTTGGCTGCCTTAAGGTTCCACATGCTACAGTTACACACTATCCTCCCCACCTCTAGATTTTGCCGGCTGGTGCCCCACTTGGACATTGTTTGGTTCTGATGAATGATCTCGGGAGCCTACAACAATCGCACGCTTATCTCTCCTAGCATGCCCCGACATCTATGCAAAATTTTTGGACAGTGCCACTATGCCCGTTACTCCACCTATTCTGATAGTTAGAGCCTTTCATTTAAATTTATTTTATTTCTTTCTTTTTAAAGAAATCTGTAAGTTTTTGGTACAACTCGCAATCAATATCCACTATTGTATAGAGTCCACGTCTTGCTGTTTGGCACCCAGATTTGCCAAATAGTCTCCAATTATATTTCCCTCTTGATAAGTATGTGTAATAGCATTAAAAGAGACGAATTCATCCATCGATGTCCAGACATATATCTTAGTTGCCATGATATACAAATCCTATTTTCACAAACATTGGTCATTAGCATCAAATCTCCTTTTGAATGGACCTTTAATTTAAATTCCAATTTTCAATTAGTTTCGATGGCATATCGAACATTACGACAAAATTGAGATTACACAAATCTGATTTGGATAATTAAAATTTCAGACAAAAGCTATAAAGATAGTGTGAGTAAAAGATGGTATGAAAACAACATGAATCCTATGGCAACATTCCTACGAACGACTTTATTTGAAGTTCCTGAAGGTGCAAATTGAAAAAGAATAGAACAACAAGAAAGAGGAAAAATACAAATACACAATTTTATCCTATAAATTGTGGCTACGTCCACATTGTAGGGAAGATTCCTTATTAATGTTAAAGTCTAAACTTTACATTAGTTGTAGCTTCAGCTCTTCGAATGTAATTTAAAATAATGAACCTCCAATTCATATATATACTCTCAAGAGAAATGAAGAGACAAACAATTGGAGGGAAACAATAACAAATGAAAGACTGTTGGGCTTCACATATATACTCAACAAAGCCCCACATGAAGTCCAAGTGCTGTAATGCATGAGTCTCCCATGAATTCCCCTATTGTTATTTCTTTACAATGCCGAGAGAAGCTCAGCAAAACTCAAACTTCCCTTGTAGAACAACCTTTGTGAGTGCATCAACTAGATTCTCCTTGGTGTTAATCTTCAAGACTTGAAGTTTGTCCTCCTCAAGTCTACTTTGAATAAAATGATATTGTACCTCAATATGCTTAGTCCTGCTATGAAACACTATATTTTTGGCTAAGTCAATGGCACTTTTACTATCATCATACAAGGCTGATCCTTGTTGAGGACAATCAAAATCACCAAATCGATGTTGCAACCAAATCAACTCTTTTGCTTCTTCAATGAGAGCAATGTATTCAGCTTTAGTAGTAAAAAGTGAAACCACTTGTTGCAACTTTGATGCCCAATTGATTGCTACTCCAGCAAAGGTAAATACATAACTAGTAGTAGATCTTCTATTATCTAAATTTCTAGCCATATCTGAATTAGTATAACTCTAGAGTGAAGTGTCGTTACCACCAAAACACAATACAAAATTAGGAGTGCCCTTAAGATATCTTAAAATCCACTTAACTGCATCACAATGTTGTTTACTTAGATTGCTCATAATTCTACTAACAACCCCCACTACTTGAGCAATATCCAAATGAGTGCAAACCATTGCATACATAAGACTACCTATTGATGAAGAATATGGGATTTTCTTCATGTAATTTTATTCTTCTTGTGTCTTGGGACACATGGTTGAAGATAATTTGAAATGACCAACAAGAGGAATGTTGACCAATTTGGCATCTACCATGCCAAATCTTTCTAATACCTTGAGAACGTTATGTTCTTGAGAAAACTTTATTTCCCTTTCATGTCTATCATGGATAATGCCCATTCCAAGTATCCTACTTTCACTACCCCTAAATCCTGCATGGAAAACCTTTGTGATATATTTTCTTTCAATTTTGAAATCAACTTCATGGATAAGCTAGTAACAAGCATGTCATCAACATAGAGCAATAAAAGAACAAAGAAACCATTAGGTAACTTCTTGTAGTAGACACATGGATTAGATTGACATTGAATGAAGTTATCTTCAACCATGAATCAATCATACTTGAGGTCCCTCGAGTTGCCTCATGTGGATTTCTTCATTCAGATTACCATGGAGAAATGGTTTTGACATCTAGTTGTTCAAGTTCAAGATCATGAGTAGCAACTAAACTAAGAATAGCCTGGATTGTAGTCATCTTGACCATGGGTGAGAAGATTTCATTGAAATCTATTCCCTTTTTTTGTTCAAAACCTTTAACAACTAACTTAGTGTTGTAACACTTCTGATTTTTGCCTTCATCTTTCAATTGATAAATCCATCAATTTTTAACTGCTTTCTAATTTCGTAGCAAAGGAACCAAATCCCAAGTTTTATTTTGCATTAGAAAATCTTTCTCTTCCTGCATCATTGCCTCCCATTTGTGAGAATCTAATGCTTTGTGAGCTTCTTTGAAGCTTGTAGGTTCAACTTGGTCTGAAGCAAGCATTCTGACTTTGCTTCTTCAGAATATAATAGTTCATAATTAGAGAATTTGGTAGGAAGCCTTCTTTGTTTGGTTGATTTCATCCATCTTTGAGCATTATCATTATGATCAGAATGCCCCTTTTCTTTATCCTGAGAGTTTTGTGTTTGGAGTGCAAAGTCACTGCCCTTTGAAAATGTGTAATGACTCTTCTTAGAATTAGATTGAATAATATTTGTATGCACAATTTCCATATTTGAATCATGGCTATGTGAGTGAGTTTTCTAACTAGTAAATTGAAGCTTGACTTCATGCTAACTCTTGGGTGGACTTGATCTAATGTGTGAGTCATCCAATTCTCTATATCTTTCTAAAATCTTTCTAACAATAATATGCAAGGCCTCCCAATACATTTGGGGAAAGCTTTGGTTGATACATGGAGAAAAATTTGGTTGTGGATAAATACTAGTAAACAGTTTTATAATCCCTCATGTTTTCATGTACTTTCTCTGTATTGTGCTCCAACTTAAAAATCTTATTTGCCACTCAAAGACCCACATTATAAGTAGCTCAAATAATATTGTTACTCTATTTCTTTTAATGTACATGGTCCAATGGTCAGATTTGATTGATTCATTCGGTGCAAAGATTCCATCACTAAATATCAGGAAATCACACTTCTTTGAGGGAATTACTTGAAATAGTAAATACATTTACAACATCGATTGAGCAATAGTCTTGGGTGAACCCACAATAATGGGTTCCACTTTATTGGTACGAAGAATTTTTTTTTTTGCAAAATGCAAAAATCACATTCGCCATACATTTGTGTGAACATGCTAGATATGTTCATAGCAAACATATCTAGCATAAATTAAGAATGTTTGTGTGAACATTTGCATTTAATATGTTCATAGCGAACATGCGAAACGCCGAATTCTGGCTTAAAAATGACATTTTTTACCATTATTATTCATTTTCATGACATTGACCAGAGGTTGGAGTGAATGTGTCCTATTTGTTAGTGTCCCCTATCATTCTCCTTTAGATTCTCGTCTTCACACTATTTTATTTATGCCTATATATTATTATTTGAATTTTTTTATGTTTTCAAAGCATATTTTAGAGTTAATTAAATGTTTTTATTTTTTATTTATGTTAAACTTAATTATATTAATTTAATATTTACAATTTTTTTAATATGCTAGTTATATATTAGATAAATAATAATATAATGTTACAAAAAAAGTTACAAAAAAATTAGTGTTAAATTAGTTGAATATTAGAAAAAACAACAGTTTAGAATATTAGAAAAACATTAGAAAATATTTTAAAATGTTTATTTAAAATATAAAAACATCATAAAAAAATATTACATTAAAAATATTAGAAAAAATATTGCATGATTCAAATATTAGTTTTTATTAGAAAAACATTAGAGAAAGGATTTAAACATTAGAAAATATTAGAAAAAGCATTAGAAAATATTTTTAGTTTTATTTATAAAAATATTAGAAAAACAAATTTAGAAAAATATTAGTTTTATTATAAAAATGTTTTTAAAAAATTACATTTTTAAATTTATTAGAAAAATAAATTAGAAAATATATTTAAAAATATTAATCTTGAAAATTAGAAAATATTAGAAAAACATTATAAGTGTAAAATTATTTGGAAAAATAATTATTAAGTGAGATATTATTAAAAAAAAAAGTTAATTTCTTGTTATATGTTGAAGGATGTGATTGCAACATGTATGGGAACCGTCCACTTAATGTGCATGAGGGTATAAAGATGAAAATAAAAAATAAAAAATTATGCTTTATTAATTCAAATATGCTAAAATATTCTTTACTAAACCTTTTTTTTTCATACCCTATAGTCAATTAATTTCATTTCCTCAGATGAGCTCTTTGTGACATTCTCTAAAAAAAAATCGTGCTTTGTCTAAGCCTCCAAATTTATTATGTATAGCCAAGAGACTTGGTGAATTTAAGAACCATTATCAAACAATTGACACATAATTGTATGTGTATTCAAATTTCACAGTCATGTAGATACCAAAGTATTTCCAACTAGAGAAACTAACTATGACTTTGTTGAGGGAATCATTTCACTTGCCTATTGTTACTCTTTATCTCCTTTGACAATATCTTACGATTTACAACATTTAATTGAACTCTTTTAATCCTTTATTGGATGTTAATAATCTACTTGAAGGATTTTGTGCTCGGTGTAGATTCCATTTGCTTTGTTTTGTAAATTTGCATTGAGATTGAATGTCAACTAAGATGATTGTAACCACAAAATTATATAGACATTGAACAATATCTACTCTTTGATGGATGTTTGTACACTTTTCTAAAGCTTCGATATTGGAAGAGGTAAGGTCAATGTTGTTGAAGGTTACAAAGACTATCTTCGCACATGTCATTGACATTTTTATAGACAATCCAAAATGCGTTCTAGTAAATCCAATTTATCTGTACCCCATGATTTATGAGACAATATTACTTTAGGCATTGTTTCAAACCGTTAGCTACAATGTCTATTCTTTTCATTTTCTTATATGCATATACACCATGAGAAATTGCTTCATAAATCACACTTTAGGGTATTGTTTAAACAATTCACACCATATCTCAAATGTTTAGACTTTGAATGTAGTATTTGGAAAGATGTGGATAATGGGAAGTACTATTATTTAGGTCTCAATGCTATGCTTCAAGGTTGGGTTGCAGCATGGAAGGAATGAGAGCATTAAATGTTTTAGATTCAAATTCTATGTGTAATTATCTAAAATTGGTACTCTAAACCAAGTGGCCCTAATTTGAAATATTGATAAAAAAAAACAAGAATTGTCCTAAACAAATAATAATATATTTTTGTAATTATTTTGATTTAAACATTAAAATTGCATAAATCATCAATATTTTTAATAATCATAAAAATCTATTAATTTATAAATATTGACATTAATTGGCAATTAAATAATCTCTAATCAATTAATTAAATTAAATGTCTTAGTACGTTAATTAAATTGAACCCATTATCCATTTACACATGAAAAATGTATTAATGGTTGAATATAATTAAATCTCGAAAAATATCAATAATTTAATTAAATAATTCAATAGGATAAATAATTCAATTATTGTCTAAATATGATAAAAATAGGGATAAATCCAAGTCCGAGTGAATTGTGTTTGAATAAAAGAGAGAGAGAGAGAGAGAGAGATAAAATAGTTCTCAAGTTAACTGAAGAATGCATATTTCTAAAAAGGGACAAAGCTATTACTAGAGCTTTACATATTAGATTAATTTGTTTACACCCTTATCTTCTAAATTCACTCAAATGGTTTCAGAACAGAATGAATGTGGAGAAGTGCTAGCTACTAACTGCGCTAGGGCTATTTTTCCCTCTTCTATTCAGATTGTCGGCTATTGGTCAAAGTTTGCATGGGTTCTTGTTTTTCAAAATCTTTTGTAGTTGATTTTGGATTGGGGTTTCTATTGTTTGCATGGCAGGGCCTTGGGATTTCTTCTGCATTGGTGAGAAGAGATGGTTCTTCTCCAACTGTGCATGCAATGAGATCTGAATCATTTTATTCAAGGGAGAGCTCGAAGTTGAAAAAATTTAATGGTTGTTTTCCACGTAGCCATGATCACCTTGTTCTGGTTATTCCTCCAACGGCTATAATGGAGGACATTGAATATTGGACCAAGCATGCTTTGATATGCAAATTTCCTGGAATCCAAATTTCTCTATCCACTCTTGAAGCATGGATCTGTCGCTCATTACAGGTGGAAGGCGATATGGAGATTATGCTGGTAGGGAATAGCTCTTTTTTTGTTGTGTTCTCTTGCATGTCTAATTGTGATTGTGTTTTTGAAGGAGGCCCTCATTTCTACAACCATGTGGAGTTATTTATCAAACCCTAGCATTTAGGATTTAATTCTACTGAGGACCTCCCTTCAATAGTGCCAGTTTGGGTTCGCTTGCCTCGCCTTTCCCTAAAATTTTGGCATGAAGACATCCTCTAGTAAATTGTTGCTTTTTTGGGATAGTTGACTATGATCGCACATCAATCCCTTGATAAAAAGGTTATTTCTTATGCTAGAATTTATGTTGAAATTAATTTGAATAACCCATTACTAGATTCTTTGGAAATTTGTCTTGGGGCTTCTTCTTGGGTGCAACAATTAGATTATGAATCCATCCCTTTCTGCTATCAAATTTGTCATGAGTATGGTCATTTACAGCATCAATGCCCCTACAACTTGACTTCCAAAGGAGTGGATGGTTCTATGGTCGATAATGCTGGTGGTTTGGCAGATACTATAGGGAAAGGACAATCTTAGATGGCTAATACTACCAAGGGGATGAATCTACAAGATGCTTCAAGAAAGGGTATGGCTCAAATGTAGGATAAGGATGGATTTACCCCTACTCATCCTCAAGCTAAGGAGCATGGTCAAAAGAGGCCTTTAAAAGAAAGAATATCTAATTCAGGTTTTAATCACTTTGAGGTGCTAGATAGTATGCTTCTAGAGGAGAGTATTCCTCCTCCTATCTCTTCTGATCTAGTTTTCTCAGATAAGGGATTTGTACCTAATGACACTTGTGGGGCATCCCAAGTTGTGGTATATCAGAATTGTGAGGTCCCTGTAGCTCTTGTATCAGAGGCTTTGGTGACACCTGCGCTGTTGGAGGATAATGATGATGTTTTGGCTGACTTGGTTAAGGATGTGCTACCACCAGGTAAGGGTAAGGGATCTCCTCTCCCCTTGGGGTTGATTTCTAGACCTTTTAAGTAGGTTTCTTTTACTCCCCCTCTAATGAGTGGGCGTAAAATAGACCAAGAGAAGATTAAACTCATAGGAGATATATTAATTGAGTCTAGGTTAGTGAAACCTTTGGATGCTCATTTTTCCCATTCTACTCAATGATGATTATTCTCTCATGGAAGTTAGGGGGTTGAATAGCATCCCTAGACAAAAGGCTATTCAAAATTTGGTGGTTGATCATTGTCCTAAGATTTTTTGTATCCAAGAGACTAAGCTTTTTGTGGAGTCTATGGTCCAACATGCCTCTAGTATTTGGTTTCATGGCCAATGCCAGTGTGTTGGGGGTATGGGTAGTGCTAGTTTTTTAGCTATCTTTTGGGATACATGAAAAATTTCTCTGCTTGGTTGGGTGTCATGTCCCCTTTTCAAATAATTAAAAAATAATAATCTTTGCTAATCAGGCAGGCCCAAGAAAGTGAAGTTTCGGAAAAAGGGAGTTAATCTTTGGAAACCATTGGACTAATAAATGATAATTATTATTAAAATATGTTTCATTAACCTCTCTTGGATGTGAGTTACAGTTATGTCCTTTTTAAAGAGGTTTGGAGGCATTTTGGGGGGGATTCCAGAACTTGATTTTTGGCTCATTCTTTGTTATTCTTCAGAGGCTGCCAAACCTGTGGAGAAGGAGACCCAAGAACGGGAGTTTGCAGGTTTCCAGGGAGACCCAAGAATGGGAGTTTGTAGGTTTCCAGGAAGGCTAAGGATGGGAGTTTGAAGCCATTCCATGTGCATGCTCATACAGAGTTTGCCTTTGTGCTAATCAGTGCGGATTTGTGAGTTTTCGGGTGTATTTTTGTAAGAGTTTGGTGTTTCCGGTTGAGTATTTCATATCAGTTTTGGTTGCTGCTGTATTTTATACTTTAAGCTATTAAAATAGATCTGAATATATATATTGGGACGTGATTAAACTTTTGGGATAGATTATTAGTGTTCTTGTGGTGTTTTCGGGCATATTTTGTGCTATTTCGGGAGCCCGATGAGCATAGTTTTGGTCCTACATTTTCGAGTTGTTGTGTAAAGGCTATACGGATCTGGAAATGTCAATTTGTAGGCTGTTATGCTGCTGAAAGTTCTGTAAAAATTCCCATTTTCAGATTCATTAATAATTTGTGAAGTTGTGAAGCTTTTAGCACTATTTTCAGCATACCCGATTTGGGGTTTCTTGAGGAATTTGGTGGATCTTTGGGATATTAGCTGTTTGATTTTAAAGATCTGATTAGAGGTTGAAAATATCATGAAAAATCAGAAAAGGGACATTTCAGTGGTATCAGAGCCATGATCTTGCCAGCCTGAGGGTTTGTAGAAGTTGCAGGTCAGTTTTGACAACTACCCAGATCTTGCATGTCAGTTTTGACAACTACCCAGATTTTGCATGTCATAATTTATGGTTGCATGTTTCTTCTAATCAGATGCATGTTAAAATTTATGGTTACATTCTACTTCTAATCATTTTCATGTTAGTTCTTGGTGAATTTGATGGTTGCATGTTGCTTCTAATCAGCTGCATGTCAAAATTTATGGTTGCATGCAACTAAGTGAAAGAGAAAAAAGATATTTGCAGCGAGAAAAGAATAAAGAAATTTTGATCAAACCTCCAGTTGAAAGTAAAAGTACAAAATCCAAGGAAGGGAAAAGTATGGCTGATCCAAATGAGATGGCAAAGAAATTCTTCCAAGACATCCAAAACACTCAGAAGCAAACAGTGGATAGTTTGGCAGAAACTAGAGAGGCTTTGCGAATATTGACAGAAAAACTACAAGGAGTTGCATCTATTAATGAGAAAGGGAGCACTTTAGAGGAGCCAAGAAATCTGAAATCCACACCATCTAAATCAACCAAAACTATATTCTTGCCTGCAGATGAGCCACCAGTACCAAATCCAGCCATTAATCCTATGGAAGAGGTTACAGGTAACTTGATTACATTAAGAGCTACTTATAATGGCTTAGATGATGACTTTCGTAGTTCAGTTCCTTTTAGAGAATATGTGGATATGATGAACACTTTGATGCCCAAGAAAGAATACAGAAGGGAGCATGACATAAGTGGAAGAGAGCTCAAAAATAAAATAAGCAAGTTTATAGCACCTACTTTTGATGGAACAAATAAAATTTCAGCTAGAGCATGGCTACAAAAATTACAGACCTTCTTCACACTTAACCCCATGAAGGAGAGTGATTTTGTTCAAATTGCAAGTCTACACTTGGAAGATGCAGCCTATGATTGGTGGTATCATGGAATGACTACTCAAGGTCATGATCAGGTAACTACATTTGATGATTTTAGTCAAAGAGTGATAGATAGATTTGACCTCAAGGATGATGATTATGAGGGTGTTGTTGTGCATGATGGTGAGATACCTGGTGTAGATGAGCAGACATTGAGCATTCATGACTTTTCTGAGAGAGAGTACCAGGCACAGTTAGATGCTTCGTCACATGAGGTTGAGGCTAGTAGTACTTCACATGATTTATCCCGCCAGCTGAAGGTGTGTGAAGACAGTATTGTCACTACATTATCTCATCATGACAGGTATGTGGAGTTAGTTGGTATTGGTCATATTACTCAAGTCAGGATTTTGCTTGAGTTACCAGCTAATTCTAGTTTACAGATATGGACTCGAGATTCTTATATTGGCATTTGGGGTTCAGTTGACTATAAATCATTAACACTTTTTGGTAGCAGTGATTGTTTGGGTGCTACCATGGATTTGATTAGCAGATTGCATGGTGTTGTATTTTCTTGTGCCAGGAGCTTATCCGATGTTTGTATTAGTTTTTATACACCGGTGTTGGGCTTTGCTCATATATCTAGTCGACCATACTTGCTGGAATGTGTTGATGATATTTCATATTTGGCAGTGTGTACAGATGAGTCCCAGGATCATATTGGCATTGATGACATCCAGGAGGATGTAGTGGGCAGTTTTGAAGACTTAGTTTCCTTGGGTACAGAGGAGTTGGACAGCAGTGCTAATGTTTTTGATACTTCGTATGTTGATATGAGCTTTAGATTTAATTCACAGGGTATGGATTGTAATACTCTAGAGACTAGTGACTTTGAGGATACTCCTTTAGACAGTGCATCAGAGGAGGATTGTAGGAGACAGTCAAGCCAATGCCATCATGTGTCTAATCAGTTGAGAGTTAGTGATCGAGACATTGCTATCACTTGCCAACATTTTGATGCTGCTCGTCAGTTATTAGCAGTTTATGGATGGGGTTCTCCTACTAGTGATGAGCAGGAAGGAAGTTATCTTTCCTTGACAGAGATCCACTCTTTATGGGAGGCTATTCGGATTTTGAGACAGAATTATATGCAGTTGGTAGCTGATAGAGATTATCTTATGGAGTGGGGTAGTACAGCATATGATGCATTGTTGGCCAAGGAAGATGAGGTGAGTGAGCTTACTGAGCAGCTTGAGGTGACTTCTGAGATTCTTGAGAGTACACAGTTGGCTTTCAAGGAGTCACAGTTTCATTTGGCTAAGGTGACCATGGAGTTAGAGCGACTACAGTCTTTATCTGATTCTATACAGTCACAAGCTATGGTGTTTGGTGATTCGAGGATGTCCATGGCTAAGATTGTCAGAGACAGTGGAGATGGGGATGCATCCATCCTTGATACTAACATTGGCATATCAGGTTCATTCCCACTAGAGTCAGGTTTAGTTGAGTTGGGTATTGTAGCAGATTATTGTATGCCTGACAAGGTGGTGGCCTCTAGTACTGAAGGCACAGAGACTAGAGATGTATCAAAGGTCATGTGTGATGTTGGTGAGTCAACAGTTGGCATGGTTCCTGCTAGTAATACTACTCCCTTGGTGATATCTTTGGAGGTAGTAGTCAGTTCCAACATGGTTGATGATCAATTGCAATTAGTCTCATCTAGATTACAGTCTGAGCCACTGACTGAGATTGGCGCATTCTATCGGCATTACACTGTGAGATACACTTATCAATTTACCTTTGATGACCATGTTGATGAGATTATGATACAGAGATGTACTTTGGTTCCTAGTGCTTATCATCAGTTATGGAATAGTTTGATGCCTCGAGATGAGAGTTGTGATGGGCACGACATGGTGACAGGTTCTGTAGTTGATAGCTTGATAATACATGACTTAGAGCAGGAGTTTTGGAGTGATGCTTCAGCAAGTGTTGTTATTGATTCTACTCCTTTGGCTATGACATCTCCTGACTTAGCTAGTGATCAGTCACAGTGGGTTGTATCACTTGTTCATGGTGAGCTGTTGACTGAGGTTGGTTTTTTTAATCAACATTATATTGCAGGGTATGTACATCAATTAACAATTGATCCTTATGCTGAGGAGTTGATGGCAGGAAAATTTGGTTTGGGTTCCATTTTTTGTTGTTTATCTTGTGATGGCTTTTCACCATCAGGGGTGCATGGGAGTTATGGTTATGAGACAGTGGCCAATGATCTACAGAGTTGTGTTGACTACAGGAGTTGTACAGTGTGTGGATTCTCCATACTTGGTATAGTTTCATTTGAGAGCATTCACCATTGTTGCAGAGTTGGATTGTACATTCCATATAGGCCAGTGGAATGCATTGATGGTATTTACTATGTTGGTAGTCCACTTTACTTGGGTTTTGATATTCTAAGAGTTTGTGTCTCATGGGTTTTTGACTGTGGTAATGGTGATTTTGGAGTTTGGTTGAGCTATAATTGCCAGTTTGATTATGGATTCCTCTTGGTCATATTGCAGAGGATCTTGCAGGAGTCTGTGTTAATTGGTAGTAGTATAGTTCATGACTACATTTGGGATCCAGGAGGATTGATTGGTTTATTGTTCAGCCATTGCTTGAGGACAAGCAATGTTTGGGAGGGGAGGACTTGTCATGTCCCCTTTTCAAATAATTAAAAAATAATAATCTTTGCTAATCAGGCAGGCCCAAGAAAGTGAAGTTTCGGAAAAAGGGAGTTAATCTTTGGAAACCATTGGACTAATAAATGATAATTATTATTAAAATATGTTTCATTAACCTCTCTTGGATGTGAGTTACAGTTATGTCCTTTTTAAAGAGGTTTGGAGGCATTTTGGGGGGGATTCCAGAACTTGATTTTTGGCTCATTCTTTGTTATTCTTCAGAGGCTGCCAAACCTGTGGAGAAGGAGACCCAAGAACGGGAGTTTGCAGGTTTCCAGGGAGACCCAAGAATGGGAGTTTGTAGGTTTCCAAGAAGGCTAAGGACGGGATTTTGAAGCCATTCCATGTGCATGCTCATACAGAGTTTGCCTTTGTGCTAATCAGTGCGGATTTGTGAGTTTTCGGGTGTATTTTTGTAAGAGTTTGGTGTTTCCGGTTGAGTATTTCATATCAGTTTTGGTTGCTGCTGTATTTTATACTTTAAGCTATTAAAATAGATCTGAATATATATATTGGGACGTGATTAAACTTTTGGGATAGATTATTAGTGTTCTTGTGGTGTTTTCGGGCATATTTTGTGCTATTTCGGGAGCCCGATGAGCATAGTTTTGGTCCTACATTTTCGAGTTGTTGTGTAAAGGCTATACGGATCTGGAAATGTCAATTTGTAGGCTGTTATACTGCTGAAAGTTCTGTAAAAATTCCCATTTTCAGATTCATTAATAATTTGTGAAGTTGTGAAGCTTTTAGCACTATTTTCAGCATACCCGATTTGGGGTTTCTTGAGGAATTTGGTGGATCTTTGGGATATTAGCTGTTTGATTTTAAAGATCTGATTAGAGGTTGAAAATATCATGAAAAATCAGAAAAGGGACATTTCATTGGGTGTCTTCTTTCTCAACTCTCTCTATGGTGGCCTCTGCTTTAGACTCAGTAGAGGTAATCATGGTTACTAATTTGTATGTGCCTATTCATCTTGTGAGAAAGGAGGAACTTTGGAGGCATATTCAATATGTTAGAAATTATCACCCTTATTGTCCTTGGGTGTTAGCAGGGGACTTCAATGGAGTTTTAAGTTTGGAGGAGAAGCATGGTTGTTTGGCTAGACTGGGGCCTTCTTCTGCTCTTCTTCAAAAACACATATCTCGTTTTCATTTCTCTAATGTTAAGCCTTCTAATGGTCTCTATACTTGGAATAATCGAAGGACTAGGGTTGATGCTATCTCAAGAAGTCTAGATAGATTTCTTGTTTCTTGTTTTTGGGTTAGTGGCACCCTTACTCTCTCTTTAGAAATCCTTGATTGGAGGGGTTCTAATCCTTGGCCAATCAAATTTTATGGCATTGGGGCTTGTGTTCCAAAGCATCCTCCTTTTAAGTTCCAGTTGATGTGGTTTCATGACCCCTATCTTCATGATTTTTTTTTATGTTGGTGGAAAGATGGCGCTCCTACATATGGTACTACTATGTTCTCATTTTCTAAAAGGCTTCAATATGTTAAAAGGCAGCTCAGGATACAGAATAGAAAATGTTTTTCGAACCTTCACTCTATGAAGAGGCTTGCTTAAGAAGATCTTGAAGTCATCACAACAGACATTAGAGATCGAGGTTTCTCAGAGGATCTTGGAAGGGTTGAATCCCTTGCTTCCAGAGCTCTAAAAGAATGGGAACTTTAGGAGGAAATCTTTTGGAAGAAAAAGGCTAGAGTTGATTGGCTTTAGGAAGGTGATTGAAACACTGCCTTTTTCTATAAAATAGTGCAATCTCATCAGAATCAGAGAAATATCTCTTCTTTGGTTAATTCTCAAGGCATCCAACTGAATTCCATGCCAGCTTTGTTCTAGGAGGCTACATGGTACTTTTCTATCATCTTCACTTAGGACTCTCCTCCTGGTGATAATGAAGAAAATATTATTTTGTCTTGTATTCCTTCCCTTATCACTCAAGAAATGAATGATTATCTCATGCATCCAATATCTTTGGAAGAGCTGGAGGAGGTGGTCTTTGGCATGCCTAAGGGGAAGGCTCCTAGTCCTGATGGCTTTCCAGTTGAGTTCTTTCAATAATTTTGGGACATTATTAATCATGATTTGTTGGGGGTGGTTAAGGAATCCTATTCTAGCAAGCAGATGCTTCAGGCTTTGAATTCTACTTTCTTGACTTTTATTCCTAGGAGAGAGGGTGCTAATCAATTGGTGTTTTTAGACCAATTTCCTTATGTAATGTGGTTTACAAAGTTATTACTAAGTATATTGCTGAGAGAATTAAAATGTGGCTTCCCATTATTATCTCTGAAGAACAAGGTGGTTTTGTTGCTGGAAGACAAATTTTGGATGGGGTGGTTATTGCTACTGAGGCTATTCATTCTATGGCTACTTCAAGGGAGAGAGAAATGTTTGTTAAGCTGGATATGGCTAAGGCCTACAATAGAGTTAAATAGAGTTTCCTAAGGAGAATTCTTCTTTCTTTTGGATTTAGCTCTGACTAGATGAGTTGGACCATGAGTTGTGTTACTTCTGCCTCTTTTCTTGTTCTTCTTAATGGTCAACCTTCTTAGATATTTGGTCCTTCTAGAGCCCTCTACCAAGGTGACTATTGTCACTTAGGTTTGTACCCTTGTCCAAGGCCTATGCGCGAGGACAACCTAGTGAAACATGGAAACAACCTCCAAGCTATGGGACTTGAACTGCGAGGTTGAGTCTCCAGAGAAGGCTGGCTTCCTCTTACTGTCAGGGCACACCTATCTATTCTCAGAAGGGAAAGGGAGAAAGAGAGCATTAAAGCAAATCTACCTAGTCTAATCTAAGGCAGTGATGCACCAAAACATAGTGTTCAGACTCATTTTCCTGCCCATATATGCACTACGGAACTAGGGTAACATTCAAGGTCATACATTCATTCAGACTTATATCAACCAACAGCCACATGCAGATCAGGAGACCAACTGAATAACACCAGGAACAGAAGATTTCACTTGTATATTATTCAATAGGCCAAAGATACATACAGTATGCAGACCACTGATCTCAACAATGCATCAACGAGAGGCAAAATGATACACATACACGTTGATGGCTAAAAGAGATGATACAAGATGTTTATCTAGCTTAGAGACAAAGGAATTTTTCACTGTAAGTCTGCAAGCAGCAGCTGAGAAAATCAGGAAAGAGTCAACCCTTACAAAATGTACAAAATTTGCCTTTATAGTTTAGGCGTAATTGGGATCTTTTACTACTGAAATGACCCTGCAACTACCTGCCATTAAGTCCTGTGGAAGACAATCATGGAAAAAATCTCAAGAAAATCTGATCTCTTTCACCAATAATGTCCTGAGAAGACTGAAAATGGCACCATAACTACGCTCTGACCTAGTAGATGGATCAATGGATGGATGGAGTGTCATTCTGTGTTTTACATTTACTCTGGTAGGTCGACAAAATCGATTATCTTTGCTTCCTGGTTCATGAATCCGTCGAAGTCAAAAAGGTCAACCAGGCTCCTTATGCGTCAACTAGGCCGCGCGGGCCAATTGCATTTCTTTATTTTGCCACCTGGAGGTCCTCCAATGGTTAACCACCCTTCATTGGACTAACTACGCCACCTTGAATACTATCATGACTGTGACGATTACACTAATTGCCAACCGCCATCCTAGACTGTGCCAACAGGACACGTGTCGACAAGGTGCTATGTCACCAACATAACCCTCCCATATCTCTGCCATAGCGCGATGGTGCCTACCGTCAATCGGCCCCAATCCAACGATTATGGAGACTCTTCATTCTGCAACCTCTTTCCCTTGGTCCTTCATTGGGCCCGCGGCACATGTGGCACTTCCCCATTGGTCCGACGATCACTTAGTCCTTACTGCGCCAGCTATATGAAACATGGTTCCACTAGGACATGTGGCGCACGGGCACTATGTCACCGACGTTAATTCTCAGGTAACTCTCGATAGCGAGATAGCGCCAGCTGTAGATCCCTACAGATCCGGCGATCGTGACGACTCGCCATTCGTGTTGAGATTATTGGACCCGCTGTACGTCGTGTGCCAACTCATACACATGGCACCTCCTTATTTGGTTCGATGAAGACTAGATGCCAACCCAAGACCTGATCTGCAAAGTGACCTCGTGTTAGCTAGGTGCCATGTTGCTATGTAGAAATTGAGGCCAAATTCCCATAGCGCCATAGCGCCCACTGACAGCGTGCCCTGAGATTTATGTGTGTCCCCATCTGATTTGCCATGCCGATTGCGCTTGCATAGTACCCGCTGGGACCCATCCGTCTGATCATTTCTTGCCATGGTGAACTTTCCGCTTGGGCGCTATGTCGCCATCAAAAAATGCATGGGTTTTTCGTTGGCGCCATAGCGCTTCGCCGTGTTTTTGAAACTTTCGGGCCATGAACCTGTCTGCCCGCCGCCATGAAACCTCTGATCTTCCGTACTCTGCAACCTGCAACCAGACCCATCCTACTCATTGCCATATTTGTAACTGCACCACACCTTGGACGACACCAGGCGATCCTTGGTGAAACCTAGTCTTGTTGATCCATGTGGCGGATGGTCGCCATGTCCCTATGGTAAAATCTAGACATTTCCGCCATAGCGAGATGGTGCCATCCGTTGATGCGACCAAATCTGACGATCATGAGGACTCATCGTACCTCGTGCTTCTGCCCTCCATGTCGATACACCTGGCATCGCTTTGAGACACGACCCCACCTGAAACACATCACCAGGGCATGATGTCGTTGTCATAACCCTCGCGGAACTCCTCCATAGCGGGATGGCACTCACTGTTGATCCAAGCTGATTTGATGGTCATAAATGTAAGCCCTGACTGTGTTAGCCATGCCGACAGGAACTCTGACCTGGCACACGTGGTTCCTCCTGATTCGTCGCCGCAACACCTGATTCTGCCGGTCGTTAAAATTTGCCACCATGATTATTTTCGTCGGGCGCTATGTCGCTATGGAGATTTTTTGGCCAATTTGCAATAGCGACATAGCGCCAAGGGTATTAAGAACCTTTTCTAACCCGCGGAATGTCGGACCCACCCCTGCAACGTTTCGTTAAGGCATCATCGCGCTATAATAAATATTGTGCATTTCCCTTATAGTGCGATGGCGCCAACCGTTGGTCTGCTTAGATCTGACGGCCAAAAAATTGCAGGTTGTAACATTAAAACACTTATTCGAGACTAACCGTTGCATGAGCCACACTTTCAAATTTTAAACTCTTGGCAGTAAAACCAGAGGTAACACTTCTAGCGACTCGTAGGGGGCATGAGCCTTCTCAATGCATGACCAGTGCCTGAGAATGATCCATTGGGCCATGGAGTCGGAAAGAGGGCCCAGAAGTTACGGAACTGAGAGCTGCAAGAAACCCTAACCCTTAATGAGGAAATCAAAACATTAAAGAACCCTTGAACTTTGGCTCTATCTTTGCAACTTGAAAACAAAAACAGGACCTCCTCAGCAACCTGAGACTTGTCAAAACTTCAGGAACTGGCGACTCAAGAAGTGAGCCATGTGCACGTGCACTTATTGTAAAATAGGAACAACAAGAAGCAACTAAACTAACTATGTACATGGATTCACAACTTTTTTTCGAAACAGGGCTTCAGATGGATCCCATTGACTAGAATGGACAAAATTTCACCATTTGGCCTACTTAGCTGGAACGCATTGGCCTGTTTGCAACTGGAGATCGGATAAGGGCCACTCCATAATGGATCAAATTTGGAGTGCCTTCCTGGTTTTGCTCTGTCTGAGTCCCACTTGAGAACTAAATCTCCCTCTCTGAAGATTTTGGCCCTTGCCTTCTTATCAAAACTCTTCTTCATCTGCTGTTGGTGTATCTCCAAGGTTTGCATAGCTTTGTTTCTCTTTTCTTCCAGTTCAATCAACTCTGCCATTCTTACTGACATGGAACTATTTTCAAACAACTCCAGCTAATGAGCCAACTCCAAGGATGGGAATTCCAACGAGATTGGAAGTCTGGCCTCCCTACCATATACCAGCACAAAAGGTGAATTCCCAATAGATCTCTTGGGTGTTATCCTATCAGCCCACAGAGCAGTCCTAAATTTTTTATGCCAGACCCTCTGATTGTCTTCTATTGTTCTCCTTATGATTTTGATCAGATTTTTGTTGGAAGATTCAGCTAAACCATTGCCCTGCAGGTAGTAATTTGATGATGTGCTCAGATAGATATTATGACTCATTGCCCATGCACAAATCTGGGTTCCAGTAAAAGATTTGGCATTATTTGAGATGATAGTAGAAGGAGCTCCAAACCTAGACACAATTCCATCAAGGAATTCAACAACTGATGGCTTTGTAGCATCCTTCAAGGCAACTGCCTCTGTCCACCTAGTGAAATAATCGATAGCAGCCAAGATCCATTTATGACCTGCACTAGATGGAGGATTAATGGGGCCTATGAAATCCAACCCCCACTGGGTGAAGGGCTGATCCACTTGAATGGGGTGAAGAGGAAGAGCTGCAAGTCTCTGTTTGCCTAAGAAAAAAGCACATCTCTCACATTTTCTCACATACCTATAACAATCATGGAACAGAGATGGCTAGTAATATCTAGCCCTCATGATCTTCATGGTGGTTGTTCTTACAGAGAAGTGGCCACCATCAGGGCCATCATGAAGTTCTTTAATCATCCTCTCAACCTGATCCTCTTCAATACATCTCAACAGGGTCCCATTAAAATCCCTCCTGAATAGGATATTATCAATCACAACATAGGGAATGGACTGCAGTCTATATTGTCTTCTTTTAGCTCTGTCCAATCCCTGAGGGTATCCATTCCCAGATAAAAAGTTCCTCATGTCATCCATCCAGCTCCTTGGGGCATTAACATTTCTTTCCTCCTGCTGATCTGCAATTACCATAGCAGTTCTTTGCATAATCCTCTTCCTCTTACCAACTTGGTAATCTAAATATCAACATCATATTCCATTACCCTAGTGATCCATCTAGCTCTCTTTTCACTGATGTCATTGCTTAACAAGAAATCTTTTACACTTGCATGGGGCACCAACAAATGGATCCTATTGTGGGATAAGAGGTGTCTAAATTTCTTCAAAGCTCTAATGACTGCAAGGGCTTGCTTCTCAACAAAGCTATACTTATCTTCATATTCCTTGAGTCCTTCACTAAAGAAGGCTATGGGCTGCTCCTCATTCTTGTCATTTGTCTGAGTCAAGACAGCAGAAACACTTGACTCACCACCTAAAGTGTAGAGGATGAAATCTTTCTCAAAATTTGGGTTCATGAGAGTGGGGGCTGAGGATATGGCTACCTTAATTTCTTCAAAACTCTCCTTCCCCTCCTTGGTCCATGAGAAGACCATATCTTTCTTAAGCGTGGTTGTTAGGGGTTTCACCATGATGGCAAGATTAGGGATAAACCTTCTTACAAAATTTATCCTACCAAGGAAACTTTGCAGCCCTTTCTTGTGTTTAGGGAGGGGAAGGGCAAGTATGGCTTTTGTTCTTTCTGGATCAATGGTCAACCCATCCTTAGATACAATGTGTCCCAGTAATTTCCCTTGGCTTGTAGCAAAGCCACACTTGACTGGGTTGAGGGAAACCCCAAACCCTCTACATCTTAGAAATACCTGCCTCAAATGATCAAGATGATCTTTTACATTCTTGGAATATATAGTTATATCATCAAGGTATACTAAGACAAACCTGTCGATTAATCCTTTGAAAGCTACCTCCATCGCCTTTTGGAATGTGGCACCTGCATTTGTTAGTCCAAATGGCATCTTGCAATAAGCATAGGTGTCCCATTGAGTAGTAAATGCTATCTTATATCTGTCAGATTCTTTAACCAACACTTGGTTATAACCAAAAAATCCATCAAGAAAAGAGAACCTCCTTGACCCACTGACCTTGGACAGAATTTGCTCCATAGAAGGGAGAGGATGGTGATCCTTAAGGGAAGCCTGGTTAAGATCCCTAAAGTCCACACACAATCTGATTTCTCCATTCTTCTTCCTTACAGGGACAAGGTTAGCCACCCATGATGAGTGTTTGATAGGAAAAATTATGTTAGCTTCAATCAACTTGGATATTTCCTTCCTCATTAAGGGTTCAATCTTGAGATTCACTGGCCTCTATTTTTGCCTTACTGGTTTGACCCTATCAACTAAATCTATGGTATGCTGAAACAAACTAGGGTCAAACCCCTTTAAGTCATCATATGTCCAAGCAAACACATCATTTAATTCTTGACATAGATGGATGAAATTTTCTTGCTCAGCCTCAGAACATACCTTCCCCATGTTAAGAGATTTTCCATCAGCAATAGTAACTGGAGCATGATCATCCTTTTCTGCAGCTAGATTTATTCCTTTGCCTCTTTTCTGATCATCAGGATTAAAGACACTCTCCAAGGTAATGAGACCCTTGGGCAACTTGTTGGAACTGAGGTGAATGATCTGATCACCATACTAATCTTGTAGTCTTGACTGATTTCTTTCTGAAAATTCTGCTTCATTTTGCAAGAAACTCACAATCTTCTCATCAGACTCAAACACCTGCCAATGAGTGTTATTATCAGGAATAGCAGGCCTTACTACCACCCTTATTTTTTACTTCTTCTCTTCCTCAAGATTCCCTGGCACATCATAAGATGCACCCACTGCTGCAAGTCTATCAACATATTTGTTTTCTTTCCTAGGAATGCTCTGGATATTAAATGCTTGGAAACCCTCAAGAAAATCCCAGACTCTGTGTTTATAAGACTTGAGCAAGCCATTTTTGGTGATATTCTGATTTCTCACTTGGTTCACTACCAACTCACTGTCTCCATATACTTTCAAGGCTTGAATTCCCCTCTTTTGGGCAAGTAGGAGACCTTGGATCAAAGATTCATACTCAGCCACATTATTGGTACAACTGAATTGGAGCCTAAAAGAGAAGTACTATCTTATTTTTGCAGGAGAGATCAACATAACACCAGCCCTTGCTCCATTTCTATTCCTTGAGCCATCAAAGTACATATTCCATATTCCACTCATGTCATCATTAGCTCCAACAAGATCAAGAACTTGAGCCTCCTTCTCTATTATGCAATATGTACTAAGGCCTGTCTCAAGAGTTTCTGACATAGGCTAAAACTAACATGTATTTTCCCACTCATCTAAGAAGAAATCAAGAATCTCTACTATGGAGGTGGCAGGCTCATTTACTATGTCATTTTCATCCATCTCCAAAATGGGGCAATTCATGTTAATGAAGTTGGGAGTGTAGGGTTCAGTGTGATGAAGGGCTTGAGGTTCTGCTCTAATTGAAGCGTTGACCCCATATCTAGTCTTAAATGACATATAAGACCAATCAGCAGATATGAATCCACCGATTTGGGCAGTGAAGTCTCTTGAAAGACAGATGGCAAAATAGGGCTTGACTTTAGCAACAGATATGTCTTGAATCACAGTAGAACCAGGGCATGCATGTAGGGCCATTTCCACATTCTTAAGGATGCCTATGGTTTTGACAGTACTCCCATCTAGTTGTAACACATCCCTAATAATGGGCTCATATTTCATTTCTAAAGCATCAGCAACACACCTAGGCATTACTGAGCTACTAGCCCCCGAGTCTATCATGCAATTATGGACTAACTTGCCCCCTATAATCAGAGAAACATAGAATGGAGGAGGTCTAACCTTTTTATTTGTCTCCACATCACCTGATGGTTGTACTAAACTAGTGTCACTCTCCATGGTAGATGACTGATCTTTGGGCTCAATCTTTTCCAATTCTTGCTGCAGCATCCTTTTCTGCATTGGTATGGTGGCAACTGCATCCCACATGGAGATGCTTACATTGGTCTTTTTCATTTGCCCTACCACACTCAAGGGTGTATTAGGAATTTTAGCAAAAACTTTAGGAGCTGTACCCATGAGAGGCTGAGATGGAGCAACATAGGGATCACTTGCATCTTCCTTTCTTGGACCTTGCCTTTGCTGTTGTGAAGTGTTTGTCTGCTCATTTTCTTTTTGTGTATGAGGTATAACACTCAAAGTTGAGGCCCGCTTAGGAGAAAGGGGGGCAGTATGTTCCATAGCTCTCTTTTTGCTTCTTGTGTTATGAGCAATGGAATCCTGGTTTACATTACAATGTTCCTCCATCTGGTGATTCATAAAAGAGCAATCACCCTGCCTCTGAATATATGAGGCCTCCTTGGGATGATCTTCCTTGTATGATTGCTTTACTGCGGACTCCTGGACAGTTAGGGCCAAATAAGATTCTGCCTTCTAACGTAGGCAATAGGTATAAGAATAGTTACATGAAGGACAAAAGTCTTGATCTTGGGCTAAGTTATTTTGAGGAACTAAAGCTCTACTCTGATTTGAGCTTGAAGCAACAACATGACTATTTTGCCTATTCTGATCAAAAGAGCTATTCCAATTATTAGGAGGCCTACCACCACTTGGAGCCTGATGTTGTAATTGGGGAGGCTTGCCACTTTGGGCTTGCTGCCTTTCTAAGGCCACCACCTTGTTACTCATTTTTTGTATTAGAGAAAAACTATCCTCTAATCTCTTCCCTTGGTCCTTCAACTCCTTCCCCTGTTCTTGCAATTTTTTATCCAGAGTCCTCTCTCTTTTCTTTGTATTCAACACTAGACCTTGGAGCATTTCCTTAAGCTCATCTATTCCATTTGAGGATGTGGAAGCTTGGGGAACTAGAGTAAGGGCTTGTGATGTAGAAATTGTAGGAAGGGGGGCTATCACTGGTTGGTGGTTGGGAACATCAGGAAAGAAAGGCATAGGAGGCCTTGGAGCCAACTTTCCTCCTTGTATTAGGATGTTCTCAGCTTTTATAGCTATCTCATAAGCATTCGGTAACGTATCTCCTCCCATAGTTTGGATTGTAGTGGCAATGTCACTGTTGAAAGCTCTAAGGTAATGCAAGAAGGCATTACCAGGGGTAGGTTTCACTATAGTAGGTATTCTATCCCATGTCTTTTGGAATCTGTAATTAAAATCAGTCATACTTTCATGGGGGGCTCTTTTTACTGTAGTCAGCTGCTCTAGTAGTGACAAATGGTCACTCTTATCCTCAAAATGTTTGCATAATCCTGCTCCTAGTCCATCCCAATCAGTTATGGAACCATGAGCTAAGCCTCTATACCACTGTAATTCTTTTCCTTTTAAAGATGAGGCTAGAAGTCTGATGGCAACATCATCTTCTATAATACCATGAATATTGCAGACATTTGCTACCTCTTGGATATGCTCTAGAGGGAAAATAGAAGTTTCACCAGTAAAATCAGGTACACTTTTTAGTGCAGATATTGGTATATCATGTCTTTTGGCTAACAACAGAGGACTTCCACCATTAAAGGTGGCAAAAGCATGAACTCTTGGCTGTGCCATATAAACAAGTGTTCTATTGATGAGTGTTGATGGCAATCTAGGCTGAGTTCGAATAGTAGGGGGAGTAGAGACAGATCTTATAGGTATATCAACTGTTATTCTACCCCTAACTAGTGATAATGAAGTTCTAGTCCTTCTTCTCCTAGGATTTGAAAGAGAAAGCTCTTGATATTGAAATTTACCTCTAGAAGACGCCTTGTTTTAGTCCTGGGCATGAATCACTGCAAAATTGGTCTGGAACCAGACTTTTTGATGTTCAGAGTCACCAAGTACTTGAAGAATCAGCCTCTTAAAGGCTCAAAAATTGAAGTCAACACTACTTCTTCAGCATTTACCTCTAGAATTATTTCTTCTTGACACAAGTAGATCTGAAATCTTCTGATATGAGTCCCATCGGGCATGCCAAAAACTGTTGTCACTTAGGTCTGCACCCTTGTCCAAGGCCTATGCACGAGGACAACCTAGTGAAACATGGAAACAACCTCCAAGCTATGGGACTTGAACTGCAAGGTTGAGTCTCCGGAGAAGTCCGGCTTCCTCTTACTGTCAGGGCGCACCTATCTATTCTCAGAATAGAAAGGGAGAAAGAGAGCATTAAAGAAAATCTACCTAGTCTAATCTAAGGCAGTGATGCACCAAAACAGAGTGTTCAGACTCATTTTCCTAGCCATATATGTACTATGGAACTAGGGTAACATTCAAGGTCATACATTCATTCAGACTTATATCAACCAACAACCACATGCAGATCAGGAGACCAACTAAATAACACCAGGAACATAAGATTTCACTTGTATATTATTCAATAGGCCAAAGATAGATACAGTATGCAGACCACTGATCTCAACAATGCATCAACAAGAGGCAAAATGATACACATACACGTTGATAGCTGAAAGAGATGATACAGGATGTTTATCTAGCTTAGAGACAAAGGGATTTTTCACTGCAAGTCTGCAAGCAACAGTCGAGAAAATCAGGAAAGAGTCAACCCTTACAAAATGTACAAAATTTGCCTTTATAGTTCAGGCATAACTTATATCTTTTACTGCTGAAATGACCCTGCAACTACCTGCCATTAAGTCCCGTGGAAGACAATCATGGAAAAAATCTCAAGAAAATATGATCTCTTTCGCCAATAATGTCCTGAAAAGACTGAAAATGGCACCATAACTGCGCTCTGACCTGGTAGATGGATCAATGGATGGATGGAGTGTCATTCTGTTTTTTATATTTACTCTGGTAGGTCAAGATTGATCATGGAGATCAGATCGCATGAGAAAATTGATTATCTTCGCTTCCTGGTTCATGAATCTATCGAAGTCAAAAAGGTCAACCAGGCTCCTTATGTGTCAACTAGGCCACGCGAGCCAATTGCATTTCTTTATTTTTCCACTTGGAGGTCCTCCCATGGTTAAACACCCTTCATTGGACTAACTGTGCGACCTTGAATACTATCATGACTGTGATGGTTACACTAACTGCCAACCGCCATCCTAGACTGCACCGACAGGACACGTATCGACAAGGCACTGTGTCACCAACATAACCCTCGCATATCTCTGCCATAGCGCGATGGCGCCTACCGTCGATCAGCCCCGATCCAAAAATTATGGAGACTCATCATTCTGCAACCTCTTTCCCTTGGTCCTTCACTGGGCCCGCGGCACATGTGGCACTTCCCCATTGGTCCAATGATCACTTAGTCCTTATTGCACCAGCTGTATGAAACATGGTTCCACCAGGACACATGGCGCACGGGCACTATGTCGCCGACGTGAATTCTTGGGTAAGTCTTGATAGCGAGATAGCGCCAGCCATAGATCCCTGCAGATCTGGTGATCGTGAAGACTCGCCATTTGTGCTGAGATTACTGGACCCGTTGTACACCGTGCGTCGACTCATACACATGGCACCTCCTTATTTGGTTCGATGAAGACTAGCTGGCAACCCAAGACCTGATCTGCAGAGCGACCTCATGTCAGCTAGGCGCCATGTCGCTATGCAGAAATTGAGGCCAAATTCCCATAGTGCCATAGCGCCCACTGACAGCGTGCCCTGAGATTTACGTGTGTCCCCATCTGATTCACCACACCGACTGCGCTTGCACAGTACCTGCTGGGACCCATCCGTTTGATCATTTCTTGCCATGGTGAAATTTTCGCTTGGGCGCTATGTCGCCATTTAAAAATGCATGGGTTTTCCATTGGCACCATAGCGCTTCACCATGTTTTTGAAACTTTCAGGCCGTGAACCTGTCTGCCCGCCACCATGAAACCTCTAACCTACCATAATCTGCGACCTGCGACCGGACCCATCCCACTCATTGCCATATTTGTAACTACACCACACCTTGGATGACACCTGGCGATCCTTGGTGAAACTTGGTCCTGTCGATCCATGTGGCAGATGGTCACCATGTCGCTATGATAAAATCCACACATCTCTGCCATAGCGGGATGGTGCCATCCGTTGATGCGACCAAATCCGATGATTGTGAGGATTCGTCGTACCTCGTGCTTCCGCTCTCCATGTCGATACACCTGGCATCGCTTTGAGACACGGCCCCACCTGACACGCGTCACCAGGGTGTGATGTCATTGTCATAACCCTCACGCAACTCCTCCATAGCGAGATGGCACTCACCGTTGATCCGAGCTGATCTGATGGTCATGAATGTAAGCCCCGACGGTGTTAGCCGTGTCGACAGGAACTCTGACTTGGCACACGTGGTTCCTCCTGATTCGTCGCCGTAAGACCTGATTCCACCAGTCATTAAAATTCACCGCTTTGATTATTTTCACCAGGCACTATGTCGCTATGGAGATTTTTAGGCCAATTTGCGATAGCGACATAGCACCAAGGGCGTTAAGAACCTTTTCTGACCCATGGAACGTCGGACCCACCCCTGCAACATGTCGTTAGGGCATCATCGCACTATAATAAATATCGTGCATTTCCCTTATAGTGTGATGGCGCCAATCGTTGGTCTGCTTAGATCTGACAGCCAGAAACTTGCAGGTTGTAACATTAAAACACTTATTCGAGACTAACCGTTGCATGAGCCACACTTTCAAATTTTAAACTCTTGGCAGTAAAACTAGAGGTAATAGTGACCCTCTCTCCCCATATCTATTCATCATCATGGGTGAGGGCTTGGGTAGATTCATTAAGTATTAGGTGGCCCAAAATTCTATTTAGGGGTGGCAGTGACATAATGGTTTACCTTCTCTTTCCCATCTTCAATTTGTTGATGATTCTGCTCTTGTAGGTCATGCTAGGATCAAGGAAGCTAAAGCCTTTCAACATACTTTGTATATTTATTTGGTAGCTTTAGGACATAAAGTCAATGAGCATAAACCTTCCATTTACTTTTTTAACACTCCTAATTCTATTCAACACAAGATTGCTGGTATCCTGCAGTTTTAGATTGGGTCACTTCCTTTGACTTATCTTGGTATTCCTATTGCTGTTGCTAGGTAGCAACATCTCTTTTGGAAAAATTTGATTACCAAGCTTCATGATAAGGTAAATTATTTGATTCATAGATGGCTTTCTACTATTTCTTGGGTTACTCTTCTTCAATCTATTATCCAAGCTCTTCCTACTTATAGAAGCATGGTTCAGGCTACTCCTGTTTACTTTCTCAAGGAGTTTGATGCTCTTTCTCAAAAATTTCTTTAGAGTGGTAATTTTCATAGTACTAAATGGAGTTTTATTAGTTGGGAGACTGTTTATAGGCCTAAAAAGGAGGGTGGTCTTGGGTTTCAATCAAATCTCTTGAGAAGTCAAGTGTTGGCTGCTAAACTTTATTGCCGATGGTGCTCTAGACAACATCTAATTTGGGCTTGTATTATCACTCATAAATATTTTCATTGTGCTGATCCTTGCTCTATTTCAACACTTCCTCTTGAAGGTCATGGATCAATGGTCTGGTATACTCTAAAGATAGGTGCAGTGTTAGTCAAGAGGGGTCTGTTCTGGATATGTAAAGGAGGTTCTGAGGCTTTTTTTTGGTCTGATGCTTGGGATGGATTCTGTTCCATATTATCCATGTACCCTCATCTTTAGACTCTTTGTGACTCTTTTCATGCCACTGGATCAGATAAAGTGGCTCATTACAAGACTCCTTATCAATTGGGACCTGTTGTTGGTTACAGATGGAAGCATTCTTCTAAGTGGCCTCTTGGAGGTGTAGACATGGATTGTCAGGAACTTTCTCAGATTGTGGCCTTTAGAGAGTGTTCCTCTTTGCTCAATTTAGATGTTTTTGGCTTGGGGAGGTACCTTGTCTAGTAAATATCATGTCTTTGATGGGTATCAGGAGATAACTAGACAATTATTTGGGGATGCTGAGATCCCATGGTGGAAGCAAGTCTGGAATAAAGTTTCTTGGTCCAAGTGCAATTTTTTCATGTGGCTAGTGGCTCACAACCACTATCTTATGTGGGATAATCTTTGTAAATGTGGATTTTAGAGCCCCTCTTATTGTGTTTTGTGTGGTAATGAGGAGGAGTCTGTTTCCCATTTGTTCTTCCATTGCTCCTATTCTATTCAGCTATGGCACCTTTGGTGGAGTGCTTGGGGTTGCTCTTGTAGGCATACTTCCTCTTTGCCTGAGTTTTGGGTCTTCTTGGGCAATGCTCCCTTCAAGTCTTCTCCTCTCCATGCTACTTGGATTCCTGGCCATCATTCATGCTTCGGCATATCTGGTTGGAGAGGAATCATCACATATTCCAAGATGTTTGTCTTGGTGTTTTGCATCTTTGGTGGAAGATCTCACATTCTCTTCAGGAAACTATTTAGGTGAAGTTTGAACTTGATGGGGGTATGGATTCGATTGATCTTGCTATATGCCATCACCTCAATTTTTATCTTCACAATGGGGCTGCATCTCAAAGGTTTCCTTCTATGTCTAGGTAGTTTCATCATTAGAGGAAAGGTTAGGTGAATCAAGATGGGCATTGGACTCCTCCTCCCTATGGAGTTCTAAAAATTAACACCGATGGTTCTTCTTGAGGGAATCTAGGCCCTACTAGTATTCGGGGAGTGGCTTGTTGTAGTTTTGGTGATGTTAAATTCTTTTTCTCTATTCATAAGGGTGATTATACTAATAATCTCATGGAAGCTCAAGCTATTTTAGATGCTATGGAATAATGTTGCTTGTGGGGATGAAGTAAGATTATCTATGAGTCTGATTCCCAAGTGGTGGTGAACTTGCTTTCCTCGCAAGAGCTTGAGGATGTTAGTTGGTAACTGACCACTATTATTAATTAGATTATTCTCTTTTCTATCTCCTTTTAGTTCATTAGGTTCACTTATATTCCTCGTGAATGGAATAGAGCTATTGATTGTTTAGCCAAATGGGCTTCTAGTTATGATCTAGGTTGGAATATTATGGATAGGGGGCAACTTTCCTCTGAGATGGTGCAAGAATTAGATGATATTTTTGCTCAGGATCAAGCTCCTTGTTGAGCTCTCCTTGTTGTATTTATTTCTATCTTAATAAATTTTACCCCTCTTTTTCTAAAAAAAATTCACTCAAAAATTAATTAGTTAACTATTCTTTCACATCTTAAAAAATTACTCAACTAGAGGTGCATGCTTAAAAATCAATATTTAACTCATCTTTTGATAAATCTTGATCATTTTTCTCAACTAATCTCAACTATTGGTCTTCCTAGATTTTCTATAAAATTAGGTCTTTTTCTATCATTTCTCATGCATAATTGAAGAGTAAAGTTATTTGTAGGTTTTGTTTTGAAGATATTGTACACATTTTTAAAAATCATTTATTGAGTTCATTTAAACTACTATTTGCAAATAAAAATATATAATATCAAACATGTTTTCATTCTTGTCCTATTAATTATCTCATATAGATTAACGCATCTTATTGCATTGATTTTTTTTTTTTTTAAAGATTACTTTGCATGCATTCAAATCCTTCGTTCTAGTATTTTCTTGACATTGATAGCTTGAAAAAACTAAAAGCAAATCATACTTATATAAGATAAAAGGAAATAGGTCAAATTATCATGGATTTATGTAATCAATTATCTGATTATTTGATTATTGTAACTATGTATGTAATGACTTAATTAAGTGTTGTGTCATAACTGTAGAACCAAATTTTACAAACACACTTCTAGTGCATAGAAAATTAGAATACTGAATATATAAAACCATGAAAATTTGACCTATGTTTAAAAAACTACCTATTTCTTTAAAATAGGTGTTTTTTCCCCACTTGATGACCTAAAATGAAATGGGCACCCATTTTTTGAATTTAGAATAATGGGCACCTATTTCATAAAACACAAAGTGGCAAACATCCCCTTGCTTTAGCTTTTGAGCTAAGACAAGCTTGGTGGGACCAAATCTATTCTTGGGTCTCCAAAATATGTTGGCAATATGGCTAGGTAAGGTGAGTTATGGTTGTCATTTATGGAAGCATATATTTCAAGATGTAAGGACAATATATACTATCGAAGGCTCTATAGTTAGAGATAGAAATTTGTGTTAGACAATTTTATAGACAACGCAAAGATTGTTTTTGGTATAGTGAAAGCTACAGAGATATTTGGTGCATGAAGTTAATAGAAGGTATATCAGAGTTTCATTATGATGTACCTAAGTTCACATTTGAGTATAGATAGTACAGATGAAGTTATAGGCCAAACACCTATAAAAATAATATGCACAAAAAAACAAAGTATAATAGGAAAAGAGGTATAACATGTTAAGGAATTATTTTGGTCACAAAAGAATTACTTATGTTTGTAGAGATGATATCCTAGTTTTTTATGCTAAGTTAGTATAATGTGCTTCTGCAATAAGCCAACTCCATAAGAGTTTTCTGAAAAGAAGTGGTCTACGTAAAATGTTGCCTTATGTGAAGTAATGTGAGGTGTGCAATATGCAATAAATCTAAGAATACAAAAATTATGATATATATGTGAACTATCTTGATGACATGCAAAGTTATCTGAGAGATCTTTGATGTGAATTCTAATGTCAACTTAGACTATGCAAAGTATGATAGTTAATGATTAAAAAGTTCATGTATCTATCTTTTTTGTATAAAGACAATATATCATATAATTGCATGTTAGGGTAGTGGGTTCTTCTTGTATATAGTTGTGATTGTAATACCAATTCTTGATAGGGTTGAACCAACTCCTAATAGGGTTGAGGCCTTTAATAGGGCCTAGTTCTCTAACAAGGAGCAAGGCATTATATGTAAATCATTGACTCCTAATAGGGTCAATATTCTTAACATGATTCTTTTATTTAGTGGATCATTTTTTAGGTACCATCCACACTGGAGTTTTTGCTTGGCCAGGTTTTCCCTAGTTAACAAATAATGGTTCTATAGGTTCCCTTTGTTGTATGGTTTTATTTACTATTCAATATTATTGGTTAACTTTCATATGTGTGTTGTAAAGTAATTAATAATATCCAGTTGTGGGCAAAAGTTTGTAGAATACTAATTCCCCTAGTATTATTTGTTTCTAACAAAATAATGGCTAAGATATTATTCAATCCTAGATTTATGCCTTGCCATAATTTTTTGAACATCTTCTCAAATGAATTATTTTATGAAGCAAAACAGATTATTACATCTCTTATTGTCTAATTTCCAAAAATATAAATTATGTAGTGATTGGTTTAAGTTTACTAAATTTTCACATTATTTATTAATCAAAAGTGGTACCTAAACTTAAAATAGTCAGATTTAGTAAAATTCTAATAACTTTTTTTGATTTTATATTTTTTAAAAATTAAATTATATGACATAAATCTAAATAGAATTTCCTTGAAAATAAAAGAAGAATTTTAAAAAAGGTGAAATCTCAATTTATGGTGATCTTACATAAGAGATTTTGAAAATATAATTTATAGTAAATTAAAGATATTTAATTAAAATATAAAAAACATGCTCATCAATACTAGTGTCTTAGGTATCTTTCTCTAGGACTCACATCATTCATTTATTTACATTAAAATATGGCAATTTTATACATATATGATATGGTTTTGAAACAAACATTTAATTTCTTTTTAAAACATGCTTATTCAAAATATATTTCTATTATATGGGTATTAAAATAAATTACATATTTGAAAAGTAGACTTTGAACTCTATGTTTTCTACCACTGAAGTTTCCTAAGATTATATCTTTAAACACCTTAAATTTTAAAATAAATTGGCATAAATTTGGAAAAAAAAATACTTCCACTTTTTTCTTAAATGTGGGACTTAACTTCTTGTAGCCACACACAGACTCTTCTTGAATTTTAGAATGGTAGTTATAAGGGTAGCATGTTGTGTAATTATGTGCCAACATATTTGGTCCATATATTTCTTGGTAATCCTTTTCATTTAAATGTGAAGGTGGTATATAGTGGAAGAGAGAGAACCTACTCTTTTGAGAAGGATGGAATCAAGCATACCTTATTGTTAATGCAACAACAAGAAGGGGAAAATGGTAGTAGAAGAAAAAAAAAGATAACTTAGGTGATTGGAAAGGATTTTGAATACATCATGTAGGAGGGAAAGATGAGGTATGCTTTGGAACTCAAACCCAAGGTTAACCTTATCACTACAATATTAGATGATTTTCCTAAAGAGATACAAAACTGATGCAGGAGCATCCAGAGGTATAAGGGCAATCCTATGTCACCCAAAAAAAAAAAGTACTTAGACTTAGTTTCTGTTTCATGTGTTTTCATTTTTGGATACCCATTTGGGCCAAATAAAGGTTCCAACTCTCACAGTTCAACTATCAGTGTGCTAGAAAATCCCAAAAAAATAGGAGCATGCAAATGGGCCATCATTTTGGTGACCTAGAAGATGTGAATTGGCTAGATGAATGTAATTGTGATTTAGAGCATTCTAGAAAAAGAATCAGATCAAAAGGCCCCACGATTTGAAAGTTATTGCAATTTTTTGAGTTTTGGAGACCTCCTAAGAATGCTTCAAAGTCAGGTTAGGGGCATTAAATGACCTTGAAAAGGGCTGAAATATGGGGAACGAGTGAAGATGTCCATAGGGCTATAGAGCGCTTCAAGAGCTTTTCGAAAATGTAAACGGTTCATCAATCGAAGCTATGGCTCAAAAGTTATGCCTCCCAAAAGTTTGGTTACCATTTTTGGATTCTTCTAGATTTGCACCGACTTCTAATGCAGCTTCTGGAACCTTCTATTTGTCAGTGAATGCCTACTAGCACTTTCTAGAATGTACTCCTAGTCCTTAACCCTCTAGGGTCTATTTAAGGAAATTACCTGGCATTGTAAAAGGCAGTTCGGAGTGGAGTTTGAGAGGAGGTACTGAAAGGAGAAATTATCTCCAGATTTATGCTATTGTAAGCCCTTAGGGCATGTTCTGAAGTTTATTTTCTTTGTACTATTTGTACTAGCTTATTTTCTTAGTTAATATAATTTCCCTTTTCTATTGTGTCCATTCTGTTCTTGGGTTGTGTCCCCATCAAGTGGTATCAGAGCTGGTTTTCCTGAGTGTGTAGACAGAGCGCCGACTGTGAGGCAGTTTGCACCAGGACTGTGTGGTCGAGGGTTTGAGTTAGAAGATGCCTCCATTAAGAGAGTGTGGCGAAAGGGACAGAGCTATTAATCTTGAAGAGGTTAGAGCCCTCCAAAGGCAGGTGCAGGTATTGCAAGAGGAGCAAATGTTGCCGTAGGTGACGACAGTGAGGATGACAATGAGGAAGAAGTAATGGAACCAGAAGGGGAATTTGACAGAGAATTTATGAATCATGTAGAGGAAAGGCTTTTTAGGGCCATTACTAAGTTTGAGAAAAGACCCACAATTGAAGTGGGTGTATTTTCAAGAAATCTGAAACCAGATGAGTTGATCGATTGGATCAATGAACTAGAAGAATACTTTGAGTATGAGGATATAAGGGACCCAGATAGGGTTAAGTTTGCAAAGGCCAAACTGAAAGGCCATGCCAAAATTTGGTGGCAAGAGGTTCAATTGGAAAGAAACAAAAGAGGAAAGGAGAGGATCACAAGATGGGATCGCATGGTGGACAAATTGAAGAAGCAGTTCATTCCTGTGGACTATGAGCTAGATCTGTTTAAGAAGATGCATGGGTTAAAGCAAGTAGGAAGATCAGTCCAAGAATATACAGAGGAATTTTATCAACTCTTGATTAGAGCGGGGCATGCAGAAGAAAATAAGGAGAATGTTGCTCATTATATTAGTGGGTTGCAACCTAGCATCCAGGAGGAATTAAGTCCGGTAAGAATGACCAGCGTTGAATAGGCATACCAGTTTGCCCTACGAGTTGAAGAGAAGTTGAATAAAAGGTTTGAAGGAAGACAAAGAGGGCGTGGTCAAGGAGGAAGGAGAAGCAGTAGATCATCTGGAGGCCGCAATGAAACCCAAAAGAAAAATGAAGATGTGGGTACTAGCAGGAACCAAAGGAATGAGGGTTTCAACCGCTCCCATGATCAAGACTTTGGAAATCAGAGAGGAAGAGGTAGAGGAAATGGACAAGGAAGAGGAGGATTCTATGGTACTTGTTTCCATTGCAATGAAGAAGGTCATCGTGCCTTTGAATGCCCTCAACGATAAGGAAGGGTAGATAGGAGAGCTAAGGGCCAAGCTAGGGTTGCTTATGTGGATGAGGATGTACAATCATCACATTCAGAGGATGTAGAAAGAGGATAGACCTTGGTAAATGAAAGAGTCCTACTAAGTGGTGAGAATGAACCAGGACAACGGAGGAGTTTGTTCCATACCAGATGCAAGTGTGAGGATAAATGTTGTGACGTGATCATTGATGATGGTAGCACTAATAACTTGGTATCAGAAGACATGGTCTCTAAACTGAAGCTCAAAAGGGAGAAACATCCCCAGCCCTATCAGATTGCTTGGGTAAAAGATGATCATAAGGTCCTGGTAAGTGAACAATGTTTAGTGAAATTCAAAATTGGGAGTTACCATGATGAAGTTCTCTGTGATGTTATTTTGATGGATGTTTGCCATCTATTGTTGGGTAGACCATGGAAATTTGATACACATGCAGTACATGAAGGACATGCAAACACATACTCTCTGACAAAGGATGGAGTCCGCCACAAATTGAAGCCCATGAAAAAGGAAGGTGAAAAGGTATGTAGCAGTGCTAGGATTTGTCTTGTTGATGGAAGGAAGTTTTTAGATGGCATGAAACATCAGCATATGTGCTATGCTTTGATTCCTAGGAAAGATAAAGAAGGTAGTAGGGAAATACCATTTCAAGTTTCAGATTTACTAGAGGACTTTGGAGATATTATCTCTGATAATCTTCCAGATGGATTGCCACCAGTAAGGCAAATTAGTCATCAGATAGATCTGATTCCAGGAGCTAGTTTTCCTAACAAGGCTGCTCACATGATGACTCCTACTAAAAAAAAGGAGCTAAATAGATAGGTTCAGGAGCTGTTGAGGAAGGGCTTGATTCAGGAGAGCCTGAGTCCATGTGCAGTACCTGCAGTACTTGCACCAAAGAAGGATGGAGAGTGGAGGATGTGTACAGATTCTCGAGCTATAAATAGGATAACCATCAAGTACCAATTTCTTTTGCCAAGGATGGATGACCTTATGGACTGCTTGAGTGGAGCTCAGTACTTCACAAAGATAGATCTGAAGAGTGGTTATCATCAAATGCGGATTCGAGAAGGAGATGAGTGGAAAACAACCTTCAAGACCAAGGAGGGTCTTTATGAGTGGTTAGTCATGCCCTTTGGATTGACGAACGCCCCAAGCACCTTCATGCGGCTCATGAATGAGGTACTTAAGAAGTTCTTGGCAAAATTTGTTATTGTCTATTTGGATGATATTTTAATTTTTAGCAAGACTTTAGAAGAGCATTTACTGCATATTCATAGTGTCCTTGAAAGGCTAAGGGAAGAGAAACTATTAATTAATCTGAAGAAGTGTATCTTTGCAAAAGGGGAGTTAGTCTATTTGGGGTTTGTTATATCACCTGAAGGTCTCAAAATGGATCCAAAGAAGGTAAAAGCCATCTTGGAATGGCCTAATCCAAGGTCTTCTACTGAGGTAAGATCATTTCATGGTCTGGTTAGTTTTTACAGGAAGTTTATTAAGAATTTCAGTGGCATGTGTGCACCCCTAACTGATACAATAAGAGGGGATACAAGATTTGAATTGTTGAAGAAGAAGGTGACAGAACAGCCTGCGTTGGCACTTCCAGATTTTAGAAAAGTGTTCCAGGTGGATTGTGATGCTAGTGGTAGCGCTATTGGGGCTGTATTAAGCCAAGAAGGTAACCCTATTGCATATTTTAGTGAAAAATTGAATGATGGAAAGAAGAAGTATTCTGTTTATGATCAAGAGTTCTATGCAATAGTTCAGGCCTTAAAGAAATGGAGGCATTATTTATTGCCAAAGGAATTTATTTGTTATACTGAACATCAGGCCTTACAGTACCTAAATAGCCAAGGTAAATTGAATCAGAGGCATATGAAGTGGGTAGAGTTCTTGCAGAGTTGTACATTTGTGTTGAAGCATAGAAGTGGAAAATCTAACAGGGTTTTAGATGCACTAAGTAGGAGACAGTCATTGCTCACAGTAATGCAGGTTGAAGTAGTTGGGTTTGATGAACTCAAGAATTTGTACCCCGAGGATCCTAATTTTGCTGAAGCATGGAAAGCTTGTAAAGAGCCTGTTGCTATACATAGAACCAAGTGGTTAGACTATTTGATTCAGGATGGCATGTTGTACGAGGGTAGTCAATTGTGCATTCCAAGGAGTTCCATGAGGGAAAATCTGATTAAGGAGAAACATAGTAGAGGGATGGTAGGACATTTTGGTCGAGATAAGACCATTGGCATTCTTAGAGAACATTATTTTTGGCCTGAAATTTCATAGGATGTGAAGAAGTTTGTACAGAGTTGCCAAGTTTGTCAAGTTGCCAAGGGGTTTAGTCACAATACTGGCCTATATCAGTCGTTTCCTGTACCATCAAGGCCATGGGAGGACATAAGTATGGATTTTGTTCTTGGATTGCCAAGGACACAAAGGGGTAATGACTCAGTATTCGTGGTGGTTGATAGGTTCTCCAAAATGGCACATTTTATTCCATGCCACAAAACTTATGATGTTGTCCATATTGCAGACTTGTTTTTCAAAGAGGTGGTAAGACTACATGGTCTTCCAAGGAGTATAGTTTTTGACAAAGATACTAAATTTGTGGGATATTTCTAGAGGACATTGTGGAAGAAGTTGAGAACAAACCTAAAATTCAGTTCCACGCATCACCCGTAGAATGATGGCCAAACAAAAGTGGTAAACAGAAGTCTGGGCAATTTGCTGAGATGTTTAGTTGGGAATAAGCCCAAGGGATGGGATTTGATTCTACCACAGGCAGAGTTTGCTTATAATAACTCTGTAATAGGAGTACTGGAAAATCACCATTCCAAATTGTATATGGGAATAGCCCAAGGACTGCACCAGAATTGAGGAAGATAGAGCAAGGAGAGAGGACAAGTGCTGAAGCTGAGGAATTTGCTGAACATATCAAGCATCTACATGAGGATGTTCAAGCACACATTACCAAGATGAATCAAGAGTATAAAGCTAGGGCTGATCAAAGGAGAAGACATAAGGAATTCCAAGTAGGAGATTTAGTCATGGTGCACTTATGAAAAGAAAGATTTCCAGCCGGTACTTACAACAAGCTGAAAATGAAGAAATTTGGCCCTTGCAAAATTTTGAAGAAACATGACTCAGGAAATGCATATGAAGTGGATTTGCCAGATGGTATTCACATTTCTCCCATTTTCAACATTGCAGATTTAACAGAGTATCATGATGATGGTGCAGATGAGGAGCTGGTGTTAGAGCCATGTCTGATTCCTGCTTCTAAGAAGGAGGAGATAGAAGACATTCTAGATCATCGTATGGGTAGGAGTACCAGAAATAGGCAGTATGAAGACTATTTGGTCAAATGGAAAGGACGACCAATCGAGGACTCAACTTGGATTTCAGTAGCTGAGGTTTCCCATTTGGGATTTCCTCTACCATTCATAAAGTGACAGTGTCACTTTTCAATCTACCCTGGGTGTCTGATGTAGGAGCATCAAGAGCTATAAGGGCAATCATGTGTCACCCAAAAAAAAAAGTACTTAGACTTAGTTTCTGTTTCATGTGTTTTCATTTTTGGATACCCATTTGAGCCAAATAAAGGTTTCAAATCTCACAGTTCAACTATCAGTGTGCTAGAAAATCTCAAAAAAATAGGAGCATGCAAATGGGCCATGATTTTGGTGACATAGAAGGTGTGAATTGGCCAAATGAATGTAATTGTGATTTAGAGCATTCCAGAAAAAGAATCAGGTCAAAAGGCCTCACGGTTTGAAAGTTATTGCAATTTTTCGGGTTTTGGAGACCTCCTAAGAATGCTTCAAAGTTAGGTTAGGGGCATTAAATGACCTCGAAAGGGGCTGAAAAATTGGGGACAAGCAAAGATGGTCCATAGGGCTATAGAGCGCTTCACGAGCTTTACAAAAATGTAAACAGTTCATCAATCGGAGCTACGGTTCAAAAGTTATGCCTCCCAAAACTTTGATTACCATTTCTGGATTCTTCTAGATTTGCACCGACTTCTAACACAGCTTCTAGAACCTTCTATTTGGTTGGTGAATGCCTACTAGCACTTTCTAGAATGTAATCCTAGTCCTTAACCCTCTGCGGTCTATTTAAGGAGATTTCTGGCATTGTAAAAGGCAGTTCGGAGTGGAGTTTGAGAGGAGGTACTGAAAGGAGAAATTATCTCCAAATTTATGCTATTGTAAGCCCTTAGGGCATGTTCTGAAGTTTATTTTCTCTGTAGTATTTGTACTAGCTTATTTTCTCAGTTAATATAATTTCCCTTTTCTATTGTGTCCATTATGTTCTTGGGTTGTGTCCCCATCAAAAACAATTCTAGATGACCATAAATATGTCAAAAAAGTTTCCTAACAAGTTTCCTCTTATAAGGAATATTAGTCACCATATGGATTTGATTCTAGAGGTAATATTCAAAACAAGGTTGCATACAAATTGACTCATGATGAAAATGAGGAGATTAGAAAGAAAGTAAAATAGTTCCTCAAGAAGAGGTTAGTAAAGGAGATTCCTAGAACTTGTGTTGCTCCTATAGTACGAATTTCACCAAAAAGAGGTGAGTGAAGAATGTGCATTTATTATAGGGTCATTAATAAGATAACTATTAGTTATAGATTTCCAATTTGTAGGATTGAATATTTAATGTATTTTCAGAGTGGATGAATGTGTTTTGTAAAACATAATCCTAAAAAGTGGTTACCATCAACTTAGAAGTAGAAATGGAGATGAGTGGAAAGAAACACTTCAAACTAATAATGGACTCTACAAGCATGTTTTCACATGTCATATTGTATTTATAATGTACCTAATATTTTTATGAGTCTTATGTATAAGGTTTTGAAATCATTTGTGATTATATATCTTGAAGAAGTTTTCGCTCTTAGAAAATCCAAGGAACAGCATTGGAGCATTTGAGGTTGTTATATGACAAAGTTACAATTTAATTTGAAGAAGTGCATCCTTTTATGGATTGAGCTGATTTTTTTGGGCTTTCTACCATTCAAGGATGGGTTAAAGATGGACACAAAGAAGCTTCAAGACATTATTGATTAGACAACACCAATGAGTGAAATAGAGGTAAGAAGTTTTCGTAGGTTTGCTAATTTTAATAGGAATTCATAAAAAATACTAATTTTAATAGGAATTCATAAAAAATACTAATTTTAATAGGAATTCATATAAAATATCAATCTTGTAGTTTCTTCCATACTTGAAACAATTAAGTTGACTAAAATACATTTTGAATGGACGTAAGTGACTAAAGGAAATTTAAAATTTCTTAAGAAAAGGGTGGGTGAGAATATTCTCCTTATGATAGTGACTTTTATGTAGTATACTTCAACCATTTCAAAAATGGAGGCATACCTTTCTTACCAAGGAGTTAATTAATACTATAGATAACCATGATTGCAATTTATTACTAGACAAAATAAGTTGAACTAGAGGCATGCTATATAAGTAGAGTATCTTCAAAGCTTTAACTTCAAATTGAAGCATAAATGTGCACAAACAAATCATATATATGATACAATAAGTATGATTAATTATTATTTTCATGTAATTTAGTCTAACAATGTTGGATTTGATAGTTTAAAAGAGATGTATGTGTATAATGTAGATTTAAATGATGGATGTGAAGTGTGCAACTATCCTATCATTAAAGGTAGAGGCACTTGAACTTATGTTTTTATACAAGAAGTTTTATCATTTAAGGGTAACAAGTTGTGCATACCTAAAGTGTCAATAAGAGACAATATTTTAAAGGAGAAACATTGTAACATCTTAGCATGACACTTTAGACATGATAAAAATTATTTACAGATAAGTGCAAATCATTCTTGGCCAAAGATGTAGGATGATGTCAAGACATATGTGAGAAGATGTAGATTTTTTCAATATGCAATAGGAAGAAGCCAAAATGTTGTCTTGTATCAACCAATGTCAGTTCCATCTAGGCCTTTGGATTTTGCAAGTATAGATTTTGTTTTGTGTGTGCTTCAATGTCAAAGGAAAATGATTCTACACTTATAGTTGTGGATGGGTTCTATAACTCATGTTTCTTCCCATGCATAAGAAGATTGGTAATATTACAAATATTGCTAAAAAGAATTTATCAAGAAAGTGAATATTTCATGGTGTTTGAGAAACTATCATATTTAAAAGAGACACATCTTAGTTTTAGTTTTACCTATCATCCCTAAAAAATAGACAAAAATGAGGTGGTTAATTGGAGTTTGGAAAATTTATTATGGTGTCTTGTTGGTAACAATCCTAGAAATTATGATTTAGCTTTACCACAAGTGGAGTTTGTATATAATGATTCTCCAAATAAGAGTATAGGATTTAGATCATCTTATGGTGTGTATTGAATGCATGTGATGGATTCAACCTAGATATATTGGTGATATGGAAGAGAGAAGAGTAGATTGAGAAGACTTTTCCAAAGAAATACATTCCCTTTACAAGGAGGTCATAGATAAACATAGAGAAATACAAAAATATGTTGATATGAAGAAGAAGAGAGTTGAAACTTTAGGTGGGTAATATTGTGTTAGCTCACCTTTGGAAGGAAATATTTCCTAAGGGAGAATACAATAACTAAAATTGAAAAAGATATGTCCTTTAAGAATTCTTAGTACTTTTTAAATTTAATTCTTATGAAACAACCCTTCCTTTAGACTTGGACATTTCATCTATCTTCAATGTGGTAGAATTATATCATTAAGTTTGAGATGATGAAAATGGTATTAAAAAAGTAGATACACCATTCTCTAAAGAGTGTTAACGAACCGCATCCACTTCACTTTAGGTTGAAGGCATTACTTATGAATAATTTTTTTAAATGAACATGGAAGAAGAAATATTGCCAATATTTAGTAAAATGGAGAAATCATCCTTTAAAAGTCCTAACTAACTGAAACTATAACTCACCAAACTAGGTATTCCATTCTTAAGATCACAAGTAGGATTGACCATGCTTTTTATGGCCATCCCTCAATTTTTGGTTTGTTTATTTTTTTGATATACAAGTTTTTGGGTGTTCAATGAAGAACCATTTATTATTTTTCAATTCATCATCACATGTGTTGAGGAGATTCATATCTCTTGTTTCCTTGGAGACAAGACGATGAATAATTTGTTGCATCTCAATTTACAATAGAGGCATAAGAAGATGTTGAATTTGGTGTTAGTTTTGGAAATTGGGAATAAACACAAAGGGAATTATTCAGTCCCATGCCTAATTTTAGAAGGGGATTTGATAGTTTGGTAGGGAGATTTAGGTCAATATTGTGGGAGGAATGGAATGATCCATGGAAGGGATCAACTGTTGTCATCATCAAAACATTGACTAAGCTTGGTTGAGTAAAAACCCATGTTCTCTAAATAAGTTTCAATTCTATATATTCATTTCAACTTATGTGATTTTGAAAGGAAGTCTAAGTGTGGAGACACTTCCAAATGCTAAATCTAATTGGAGAGATGATGCTGTAATTTATCTCACAAAACCTTAAACTACTAAAAGCTAAACAAATACATACAAAAAGATTCATCTCATAACACAGAACACAAGATATACATGGGAAACCCTTCTTGCGAAAAAAAACCACCACTCCGAAGCCAAACTCTTGTATTATTAGCAACAATAGTTACAATAAAATCTATAGAGTGACAACTCTCAAAGAATATTTTTCTATGATATCAAATCTAGAACAATTTCGATAGCATAACAATGCTCACACTCCCATCATTTTCTACAACAATGCCTTACACTTATAGAGTTTTCATACAAGAGGAAATAGTTTCTAAAGCATGGGCATTCAAAAAATCTATAAATTTTTCTAGAAACTTCCTTATGCACACCCTTGCATAAAAAAAAAGCATAATAGAATAAATCACCAAAAAACAGAAGATTTCTATTTCTCTACTTCAAGTCTTTTCTTGTGGAAGAATCCAATTTTATTTAGCAACTTTCCATGAAAGCATATATAAAATAAAAAATCATGGTAAGTCTGAGTCACCTTGTCCCAAAAATCTTCCGCTTTATGAAGACCTTACAGGAGTTACTGTATCATAGCATAGGCCCCAAGGCCCATAGAACCAACACACCATCTGAACTTCTCAGTGTTCACTAGCTTTGTCAATGCATATACACCATTCTCCAAAGTTGCAAACTTTTCTAACTTCACCTTTCCATCTTCTCATATCACGAATAAAATGATATTGTACATCAATATGCTTTGTTTTGGCATGGAAAGTAGCATTCTTTGTTAAAAAAATAGCACTTTGGATGTCACAATAGATAGTAATCTGTCCTGCATCAAAATCAATATCAGAACACAATCTCTTTAACCAAATGGCCTCTTTAGAAGCATGAGTAGCTGCAATGTACTTTGCTTCTGTAGTAGACAAAGTAGCTACAGCTTGCTGCTTACTCATCCAAATAATTGTATCACCAAACATCATAAAAGCATACCACTAGTGGATCTTATGCTATCAATATCACCTACCCAATCTAAATCCACATATCCATGAATGTAAATAGAATGATGAGATATAGAAGAGTTACCTTGAAAACACAAGAAATACTCAAATGTGTTTCTCAAATATCTGAACACTCTCTTAACTGCATCCTAATGCACCCTTCTAGGATTATGCATATATCAGCTAAGGACTCCCACTGCTTGGGTAATGTCTAGTCTTGTATATACCACAACATATATCAAACTACCAATAACACTCACATAAGGTACTTGAGACATGTCCTCCATCTCTGTAGGAGATTTTGGACAATCCTCGGCTGAATTTCTCCAACACAGAGTTAACGTACTTCCTTTGGCTCATCCAAAGCTTTCTACTAGCTCTATCTCTAATGATCTTAATCCCAAGAATATATTTGGCTGCACCTAGATCTTTTATCTCAAACTGTGCTGCTAATTAAGACTTCAAATCTAAAATCATTCTTTTACCATTCCCAATGAATAACATATCATCCACGTACAAGACTATGATAAGAATGTGACCATTTTAAGATTAATAATACACACAATGGTTATATTTAGATCTCAAAAATCCCAAGGACAACACATGGGTGTCAAACTTTTGATACCACATTCTAGGAGACTATTTCAAACCATATAGAGATTTCTTCAACTTACAAACAAGATTTTCTTTACCTTTTTCAAAAAATTGCTCTAGTAGTGACATATAAATTTCCTTCCTTCAAATCACCATGAAGAAATGTTGTCTTCACATCCATTTTCTCAACTTCAAAATCATAAATTTCTACAAGTGATAAAAATAATCGAATGGATGTTAGCTTTGCTATAGGAGAGAATATTTCACCATAATCAATTCCCTCCACCTATGAATAGCCCTTCACAACCAACTGTGCCTTATACTTCTCAACACTACCATCTGGACCCACTTTCTTCTTAACACCCATTTACATCCAACAAGTTTTCATCCTTCAGGAAAAGGTACCGAATCCCATGTAGCATTCTTCTTCAATGCTACCATCTCTTCATTCATGGCTTCTATCAAAGAATCTGCATCATTCATACCCATAGCCTCTCTAATAGTCCTAGGCTCGTCAGAGTTAGAAATCAAAGCAAATATACAACTAGAATCCAACAAAGAATTTCCAAACCTCTTAGGTGAATAACCAAATCTATTAGGTTGTTGTCTATCATGAGTAGACCTCCTCAAATTTTGAGGTTTGAGTTCTTGCTCTTCTTTAGAACTTCCAGAGCTGCTTAAGCTCTCCTCATTCTAAGGTCTATTAGGAGCTCAAAATTCTTCTTCCTTAGAGCTAGTAGGAAAATGAACTACTTCCTTTTTTTTCTTCTCTTCCTTCTCTAGCTGCAAAAGAACTCTAGAAGATTTTAGCTCATGAAATATAACACTTCTACTATAAATCACCTTCTCTACAATTGGATCCCAAAGCTTGCAACCTTTCATGCCGACACCATAGTGAATGAAGATACACTTAACTACCTTGTTCTCCAACTTTGATCTTTTTACACTTGGCACATGAGCATATGCCTCACAACCAAAGACTCTAAGATGTCTCAAAGAAGGTTTCTTATTAGACCATGCTTCCATAGGTGTCTTCTCAACAAGTACTGAAGTAGGAGACCTATTAATTAAATAACATGCAATGGCTACTGGTTCAGCCCAAAATTTTTGTCAAGACCAACACCACTCAACATACACCTAGCCCTCCTAGCCCTCTCCATCAATTTTCTATTCATCCTCTCTACAACTCCATTTTGTTGTGGAGTGTACAGAGTTGTCTTATGTCTCTCAATTCCATGATCCTTATAGAACCTATCAAATTTTTCTGAACAAAACTCACCACCATTATCAGTCCTTAAACACTTAATTTTTCTACCAATATAATATTCAACCAAGGATTTAAATCCCTTGAACTTACTAAAAACTTCAGATTTACTTCTAAGGAAATACACAAATGTCCTTTTACTATAATCATCTATGAATGAGACAAAATACAAAGATCTAGATATCGAAGGAAAATTAACTAGACCAAATACATCTGAATGAATATAATCCAAAACACTAGAAGACTTGTGAGAATGAAATAAAAGGAAACATGGTATTTTTTACGACAAATAAATGTTTGCAGAAGTCAAATTCCATATTATAATCATCTAGGCCTTCAACAAGAATTTTATTTTTCAAGGCTCTAAGACCCTTCTCACCAATGTGATCAAGTCTTTGGTGCCATAACATTGTCTTCTTAGCATAAAGCTTCATCTCCAAAGTATTAGCACCCTTAGGTACCCAAAAAGCATTACCATTAGATGTATAAATAATGGTCTTCTTCTTTTCTTGATATATTGGTGATGATGAAGAATCTAAAGACCTTTTCTTGGACTTCACAGAAGTGCTATTGCACTAAATCATGCATGCATCTAGCCTATACAAGGTGCCAATCCTAACACCCTTAGTAACAACAATAGAACCTCTTGTCATCTTGCATCCATCACTCGAGAAAAAAATCTACACACCCACATCACCAAGCTTGCTGATTGAAAGTAGGTTTTTTGCTAAACCAGGGATATGCAGTACACCATCAATCCCCTTCACTCTACCATCAATGAATCTAATCTTGAGTCTACCATGACTAGCAATATTTAGGTGAGGTTTATCACCTAGAGACACCGTTCCACCATCAAACTTTGCATACTTTGAGAACCAATCTCTATGAGATGTCATGTGGAAAGAAGCACCTAAATCTATCAACCAAACATCTTATAATGTATGTGTTGCCAAGGATGCAAAAAAAGCATCTAAACCATCTTGAGAATATTTATCAATATCAAAATTAGAGAAATCCATTTTGCCTTTCCTTTTCTTCTCTACTTTGAAGTCTCTTCGAAGATGACTAGGTTTGCCATAGTTCCAACATTTTGCCTTGGATTTTTTACTAGGAGACTTAGATTTTCACTTCTTGTCTTTTTTCTTGCCTTTGTCTAATGCTCTACCATGACCAACAAGAGCCTCCTTAGCCATCTCAAAAGACTTTCTTTGCATCTCTTCAGATAATATTGAACCAACCACATCTCCAATTTGAAAGTGGTTGTTGTGCTTCCAATAGACATAACAAGGCGATCCCATGAATTTGGTGAAGAAAATAACATAAGCATGCAATTATCTTGATCATCAATCTTATCACCAATAGAATTCAACTGAGCAATCAACATATTAAATGCATTCAAGTAATCAGCAACAAAACCTCCTTCATTCATTCTCAAAGAATACAACTTCTTTCTTAGAAATAACTTATTTACCAAGGATTTTCCTTGATAAATATCACCAAGCTTTTTCCAAAGGTTAGCTATAGTCTTCTCTTCATGAACATTCAAAAGTATAGAATAAGCCAAATAGAATCTTATCAAACCCTTGGCTTTTCAATCTACCTTATCCTAGTCTTCTTGCAATGCAGTTTGAGGTTTCATTGAAGAAATCACATCCCATTGATCTCTGTCTACAAGCATGCCCTCCATTTTTAGTTTCCACAACTCAAAATTGCTTCCATTGAACTTATCCATCTATACTCTACTAGATGTGGTTGCCATATCTAACTTGCAATAAGTTTATGAAAAAAAACCTTAACAAAACTCCTAGTGGAACTAGATCAACACAAAATACCTATCTACCAAAAAACAATAAAAAAATTGGCCAAGCTCTGATACCAATTGAAAGGAAGCCTAAGTGTGGAAACACTTCCAAATTCTAAATCAAACAGGAGAGATGATGCTGAAATTTATCTCACAAAGCCTTAAACTACTACAAGCTAAATAAATACATACAGAAAGTTTCAAAGTTGCAATACAATCTATAGAGCCCCAGCTCTCGAAGAGTCTTTGGCTATGATATCAAATCTAGAACAATTCTGGCAACATAACAATGTTGACACTCTCATCATTTTCTTCAACAATGCCTTGTACTTATAGAGTTTTTGTACAAGAGGAAATAGTTTCTAAAGCATCTACATTCAGCGCATCTATAACTTATTTTAGAAGCTTCCTTATGCACACCCTTGCATAAAAACAAAGCATAATAGAATAAATCACCAAAAAAATAAATGATTTATGTTTTTATTCTCCAAGTCTTCTCTTGTGGAAGAATCAATTTTATTTAGCAACTTTTCATGAAAGCATAAATAAAACAATAAATCATGTTAAGACTGAGTCACCTTATCCCAAAAAATTTGTTGTTGATTGGATTCTTGATTTATTTTTCTCTTGTTGCTTAATTTTCTTTTATTTATAAACTTACTTTGGTTTGAATTAGGTTAGTGGTTTGTTTAGTAGTAGTGTTGCAATCACAAAGTTGGCAGTTACCAAATCTCCAACACTACCATTAATTGCTAGGCTAAGGATAGTTGAGATTATTAAAAAGTTGAAATAAACTCTATAATAAATGTAGTAGGACTGTAGGAAATGAAAAAAAAAATAATACAATTAAATATCAACTCTAGCATAGTGCTCATTCATTTTATTCTTTATCTAATCAATCAGAAAAACTTGATTATTTGAAACATTATCAAGTTCATTATAATTGGTGAAATTTATATAAACAAACTTGTCACTAAAAAATGTCCAGAAGAATGTAATAAGAATCAATGATCCTGAATTCAAAGAGATTTCTTCTATTGTTGGCTTTAAATTTGGGCATATCAGTTGCAATGGCATGGAGATTAATTTGATTAAAAGTGAACAAACTTATTTTCATAAGATAAAAACAAATAAACTATTCCAATTTTAGAATTAAAGGTGAGTTTTTGAGAGTAATTAAGAGTAATTGATCCATTTAATTGTTTGCTGATTATTATTATTATTATTTTTTGGGTCTGTTAAGGGTTTTCTGCCTATTGTTCTTTTTTCAAGTATATATTTATGTATAGCTTTTTTGTTGGTAGATCATAATTTCTACCACCAAACTATTGGCACTCAGACTATATTAAAAATAATAAAAGCTATTTTCTACCAACCACTAGACATCAGATATTTAATCATTGTGAATCATGAGTGGATAGAATGTTGTAGCATTCTAAGGATTGTAATAGATTTTAGTTATGTTAATGAGTATGAAGTGTTGTAGCACAGTTATGAGTATTTGTCTTTTACTTATTGATTTGAATTTTTATTGTTGCATTGGTGTTTTTAATTTATCTACTCCATCCACCTCTTACAAGTGGTATCAAGGGAGATTAAGATCTTGGGTGGTCTTGTATGATCAAAGTTTTTGAAGATTAAGAAGAGATCCTATCACCATTTATGATAGATGAAGCTAATCAAGATTTCTAGTGAATCTTGTAACCATTTGTGATAGATGAAACAAGATTGTTAATGGATCTTGTCACCATTTGTGACAGATGAAGAAAGATTATGACTCAAGTCAAGGAAGGGGAGCCATGCCACCATATGTGACAAATGAAAGCTATTCAAAATTGTATTGTTGAAAGAAGACCATTATTTCCTGCTATAGCAAATAAATCTGTGGGAGACATCAATTGATTTGATTAGGGAATATTGGCATCACATTCAAAGACCCATGATTGCATTTTGAAGTTGCTAGAGCAATCATTGTTGGATATCACTAAGGTTTTACTCGATAGCAGATTGTAGACGGCCACAACTTAGAGTGCTCAATTTTTTTTTGTTGATTATTGTAGTAAGAAGACAAAAAGGTTTGTAGACATCATATGAAGAATATAGTTGCAGTTATTAAGTCTGATAAAATGAATATTGTGAAATTTGATGTAATTTGTGGTAGAAATTAGAGGGGAGTGTTGGTACATCATAATTTCTACGACCAAACTATCGGCACTCATACTATATCAAAAATAATAAAAGTTATTTTCTATTGGCCACTACCAACCATGCAGATTCCCAACTACCATATTTAATATGGAAGTTTGCAGCACCATCTGTCATATTACTCACATGTAATTTGAATAATAGTTCACAATCTAGATTGTTTCTAGTCCTCTATAAATAGAGGCGTTATGGGATTTAGGAATCTAATCATTGTGGATCATAAGTGGATAGAATGTTGTAGCATTCTAAGAATTTGTAATAGATTTTAGTTATGTTAATGAGTATGAAGTGCTATAGCACAGTTTGATGATTCTGTTGGAAATGAGAATAGAGTAACTGAGAGGGGGAGGGGGTGAATCAGTTACTACAAAAACTTTCTATAGTCCCTAAGATGTCTGAATATACCTTTGATCTAATTAATAAAATGTTGAAACTTGATAATGTAGCAAATGATAAATATTAAGAACTGATATGATATCATGCACAAAGTAATTTAGCAATTAATAACACAAGAGACACCAGCTTTAACATGGAAACCCAATATGGGAAAAACCACCAATGCAACTTTTTCACTCTTCTGAAGTGAGCCCTATTAGGAGCCAACCCTATTAAAGGTTACAAAAACACACTGTTAGGTGTGACCCTGTTAAAGGATTTAATCACCCTGTTAGGAGTGGCCTTGCTAGAGGTCTTTAGAACAATTCAACTGAACTGTCACCTTGTTAGAGGATTTATTGAATGGTTGTTAAACCAACTCTGTTAAGAGATTTTGAATACACTATTACAATGGTTAGAAAGCAACAATGAAATGACCTGATATAATGTGCAACTTATCTTTGCTGATTGCAAATCTCTATTATGCTTGACTGGATCCTTACTAATCAAATACAACTTTGCAGCTCCTTTAAAACATCTGATCCTCCATCAGACTTTTCTCAACATTCACCTCTTCATACTATAATTCACTTTCATAACTTTTTCATAATCAAACTCTTTAATTCATAACTTGAATGACCATATATACCTTTCAGATTATCTTAGTCAGCTCAAATCATTGACTAAAACAAACAATTACAATAGTCGGCTAAAAGTAATTAATTAGCAAATCCCTATATTGGCTGACCCTACACGGTGAACTTTGTTTAGAAAATAATTCCTGTGTTAATCGACTGAGCTCGGTTGATACAGCAAACTTCGTGAAAAACCATCAATCGTCGGGAGAACTCGGTAATTACTGAGTTTCCTGAGATAATCGAGTGAGCTCATTTGAAACTAACCTTTGGAGACCGAGCGAAGCTCGATTAACACTGACTTTTCCATAATTCATTTCATGACCGAGTGAGCTCGGTGGAAACTAACCTTTGGAGACTGAGTGAAGCTTGGTTAACACTGACTTTTCCATAATTTATTTGATGACCGAGTGAGCTCGGTGGAAACTAACCTTTGGAGACCAAGTGAATCTTGGTTAACATTGGATTTTCACATTTCCTTCATTGACCGAGTTAGCTCGGTTAACACTGTCTTCCACATTTCGTTTTATGACTGAGTGAGCTCGGTTGGTACTGTAAATTGCATTGCAGACTGTCTGAGCTCGGTGAACTTGAGACTAATGACTGGTATGACATTTGTGTGACATCAAGGACAACATTATCCAATAGATTCTTAGTCTTTTACTTATTGATTTGAATGTTTATCGTTGCATTCATGTTTTTCTTTTATCTATTTCATCCACTTCTTACACTTTTATGATAATCTCTTCAAAATTGGTTTTATATATAATTAAAAAAACTAACTAAAAATTAGATGTTATAATTTTTTTAATAACTGTTAGAATTAATGACAAGTGCTTTAGCTTTTAGGGTAATTAGATTTTGATAGTAACTTGAGGTTATTGACTCATTTGATTGCTATTTGTTTGTTGCTTTTTGATGGTTTATCATCTTTTATGTTTTCTTGATATATCTCTTTGTAAAAGAATTTAATAAAATTTAAAAAACCACTTTTTCTTAATGGCTATTAAGAAGAGATCATGAATGTGGCAGAAAATGACCCCACTATGTCTTATTAGATTGGTGGAAACTAACAATATTTTTATTTGTGATGCATGGTCAAAATCTATCTGATTGACCTATTTTATTGAAACAAATTGTGTTGTTTATGAATCAAGGCATGTTTGAATATCAGCCTGAAGTAGCACCCCAGAGCAATGTTCAAAAAGACGTGGCACTATTTCAGTGTCAGTGCGAGGAGGATATGTGCCACTCTAGTAAGGAGGAGCATCTATCTTTCCAGTGTAATGGAATTCATGAAATGTAGCACCCTACATTAGTTTGTCACCATTGCTTTCCATCTTTGAAGTGATGTCTCATTTTGATTCATACCTTGGATACCATCCAATCACTTCAATGGTATTCCCTCATACAAACACATTCCTCTCTGTATACACTCTTGTATGTGCTCGTGCACCTATTGCATAGAGTCCCAAGTTTTTATAAAAATTCTTCACCATATGACAGTATCCCCATTTGAAAGGAAACACAATTATCATTCAAATATCAATGATGAAGTAAAACTCTTTTCATATATAGATTTTTGATAAAATAAAGATAGAGATAAAATAATTTTGCCAAACCAATTGGAGTTTTATAGTAAATAAATAAATTTTCATAATCATTCTTATTCTAAAAAATTATTAAAATTAATAATCCTAAAATTCATCCATTTCTACACATTTTATTAGTTTACTTCATTTCCAAATTCAAAATAATAATACCAATGTTATCTCATTGAAAGTGAATAGTTATACTTTTACTAGATTTTCCTTTACAAAAGGGTGACATAGGTTTGTGCTTTTACCCACTTATTCTTTAATTGTTTTAAGTTAAGGCTTATGTACTCATTAATTGATATAAAAAAGGATGAGTTCTACTTAGCACCATTTAAAGAGTCAATTTATATATAACTAGATTTGTTTTCTTAGTTTAGAAACATGTGTTTACATTAAGAGAACTCTCACACTCAACACAAATATTTAGGATATCTTATAAATTTAGAGATGTAATATGTATTTTGGGCCATTATTTTGATGCAAAATATATGCTATTGATTCTCTTATTCTGAGTGTAGTTATTCTTGTCCGAGTGTTTTATTTTTTTGAATTGTTGTTTATGAATAATAATGGAGCCAATGGTTTTGTTATATTTATTTTATTGAAGGGTATTTTAGTTCTAGTATTTGCCTCATGTTAACAAATTCTATTGATGTACTGAGTTAGAGGAGAGATCACTTATTGTTCCTACATAGCTTTTTTTCTCACATGAACACACTTTTCATGGTCTTGCAATTTCATGAGAAGTGAGACATCACTTAGTTATTATTAAGTTCCCATCAACGATTACATCAACATATTTGAGGAAGTGCTACTCCTATGTTCATTGGTTTCCTACCTAATCTTTTCAATTATTTAACTCAAAAATGTGTTGTTACCATGATTCATGTCCATTAGGAATTTGTCTTTTAGGTCATTTTCTTTAAACTCACATTACCCTATCTTTATTATTTTCTTTTCAAAACACTATTAATTTAGGAATTCATATAGTTGAATTGTTAAACTACATTCATCATAAGTAGAAAAAACCATTTTTTTTTTTTTTTTTTGTGGTTACCTTTTTGAGATAGCAAGTAGATCAAAGATCTTATCCAAAATTGGTTAAAACTAGCAAAGGCCTTGTGAGCAATCACATTTATCTACTACCGAGTGGATTATAGTAGGTCATAAGATTGCCCAAAACCTTGGAGTTGATCCTCAATTATCTTTTCAAGATACGAGTTTGAAAGGATCCCTACTATTAAACATCGTGCAAAATGATAGCTCAACAAAATTTGGCACTAGAACGTGGGCCCTAAGAACCATTCAGAATGTGAAAGCAACTTCCAATTTCAAAATTCTGCACTTTTCACAAGTTCAAAAAAAATTCTCGATCATCCTTTATATAATAATTTTTTACCTTTATCAATACTTGTCCTAATGGGGGATTGAATCCTTTTAGAATTCTTGGAAAGTAGATCAAAAACTCTTGTTGATCCTTTTCTTCAGAAATATTATTCTACATTATCATTCATTCAATATTTACCTTTCGAACATACCCAATCATGTCTTCTTTTCAATACATCTTAACAAACTTTCTAATCAATCTTTATAAGTCATTTTATACCTTGGTAGAGAACTTTCACCTAGAATTATGTGATTCTCAAACTTCTATGTTCTTGTAGTTTCCCTCAGTAATACTTACTAATCTCCATAATTTATATGTTGTCCCTTAGTTAACAATATTTCTCAGTAACAAGATATGCTTGACAATCATTCTACTTAGTAATTGTACTTCACTTGGTAAGGTGGTAAGCTCAATAGTCTATGTACTTGGTAAACATACACTATTTAGTACTGATATCTATTTGGTAGTTGTAGTCTTATTTGATGTCTATCTTTATTTGGTAACAATATTAAATGAATGAAGTTTATTGCTTCACTGATATGATTCTTCATATGACTTATCTTTTTCTCTAATGACAACACTTAACGAATTTAGGAGTGACATTTTCAGAGCTCGCCTTCTAGGCAATCTTTCAAAATCAGAGTTTTTGAACTCTAAATTTGATCTCAAGTTCTAAATTCATAAAGGTAGATACAATATAAAAGAGAGAGGATGAAACTCTATGGACCAAATAATAATTTGGTAAACATATATTGTACAAGGTGTATCATTATGCATTTCATTTTATAAAGAACAAATATGATTTGATCAATTCAAAAGATTAAGAGTCATCAAGAAGATTAGAAGAACTCCAATTTATTTTTGGATGATTTCATAAGAAAAATCAAAATGACACATGGTTCAGAAATAGAATTTTTTTTAACCACATGATAGGTAAATCCATCTTCTATTAAAGTTATATGACTATGTTTATAATAGGATAAACTAGCTTTGAACTAGGTGACCATTAAGCTATCTCAATCGTCTTGAAAATGGTCATTGACTAGTTTCTAGTGTATTGTTCAAATCATAGCACTAGAAATATTATGAAATATTTTTTTCTTTTTATAGTGGTCTAAAAATATTGTCTCCAAAAATAATAAAATAGAGATTTCTATATTTGACTAATATCTTAAAATTATTTTATTATAATAATTTTATCCTCTAATAAACTAAAAAAAAATATGTTAATTAATTATTTTATTTCTAGTAACTATTCCAAAAATAAGAAAATCAAATCAAATATTTCTATTTTCTTATGCATTTATAGGTGATCTTATCTATCCATCTAAATTAGGATCACTGATTTTGTCTATAATTCCAAGAAATTTTTATAATCTTTATGCTTTAATTCCTACCATTAATTTTTCCTCTTAATCTTCACCAATGATAAAATGCACATGAAGTGTATAAATAACCCACTTATTATATGCTTATCAATATAAATATAGTGCAGAGCGAGCGACATACAAAGCATCCAAGTAGTAGTAGAGTTTTTCAAAGTGTTTGTACAATAGGTTCTTGCAAAGCTAGACAATGATCGTCATGATCTACGAATATGAACAAAAAATGATGTTATGTCTTGAATGTAGAAATTATGAGAAATTATAAATCACAACCCTAAATATGTGCTTAGCAACAATTATTGCCAAGTGTTAGTTTTGCTCGAAGGTACCAAGTGGTAGGAGGGTGCCAAGTGAGCTCAGTACAAGAGGAAGCCCTCAGCACTAGGACAACTTGACTCAAGTAATTTTGAGTGAGCTTAGTAGCCACTACAAAGTGGTGCTCATTAGAAGAGGATGTTGAGTGAGCTAAATCACAAACTAGATATTTTCACCATTAAAACCAAAGAGCCAAAGTATGAAGCTTTCAACAATAAACTTCTCAAATGCAATGAATGAAGTAAAAACAATGGATTCAAGTATGCCTACTTTCTTTCTATTCAACTTTGATTAAAACTATTTCAAAATCTAGGAGCATTTGGCTTCAAATAGAAAACCCTAAAATAACCCTAAAACTTTAAACTAATAAAACTTCAATACTTCAAAAAACTTTAAACTTGTAGCTCTAATGGCTGCATACTATAGTGCTTGGAGCAATCACTGTTTCACAAGACAAATCCAACAAACAACAAACTTATAGAATGACTAGAGAAAAAACACATGCAACTGTAGGCATGAAACAAACTTCCTTTTATCTTCTGCATGACTAGATCTACTGATCACTTTCTTTCCTTCTTCCTTCTCTACTTTGCTTTGCAACTTTTGATCTCTTTAACTTCCTCTTTTTTGTCAAATGGAACAAAAAATTCATTTTATCTTACTAGAAAAAATATTTACCCCTCTTTTCCAAATTTGAATAAACTTACCTACTTGCATTAAATTTTTCCAACTATTGTGTAGGTGGACAAAGATGGTAGGTGGGCATTTGGCTTAAGGGGCTACCAAAAATGTGCAAGAAATTTCAACACTGTTGCTTTATCCCAAGACAAAAAAATAAGAATCACTACATATCTAGATCAACTACACCAAGACACTCTCTTAGGTGTACAAAACTTCCAATGTCTAAAGGCTTAGTAAATATGTTTACTAGCTACTACTTAGACTTGCAAAATTCTATTTTGATATCTCTATTCTTCACCAACTCTCTGATGAAGTGATATCTAATCTCTATATGTCTATTTCTCCCATGGAAAACTAGGTTCTTGAACAATGCAATTGATGAGATGTTGTCACAATAAATTGTGGTTCCATCCTCTTGCCTTTCATTCAAATCTATCAAGATCCTCCTTAACCAAATATCTTGGCATAATGCTACATTTTTTGCTATGTATTTAGCCTCTACTATAGATTGAGCAACAATAGGTTGCTTCTTGGATGCCCATGAAATTGCACCTGATCCCATATGAAACATGTATTTGGAAGTGCTCTTCCTATAATCTAGACTTCTAGCCCAATCACTATCTGTGTAACCAACCAACTTGAAATCATTTTCTATAGTATAAAAAATCTCAAATCCCTTGGTACCATTCACATACCTTAGGATCCTCTTTCCCACTTACCAATGGGAATCATTTGGTGTTTCCATAAATCTAGAAATCAGACTTACTACATTCATTAGGTCTGGCTAAGTTGTAGTTAAATACATCAAACATCCAACCATAATCTTGTATAGTGTTGGATTCAAACTTTTGTTACAATCTTCCTTACTCAATTTTAAACCTACTTTTGTTGGTGTTGGGGCTGCCTTACTATTCTACATCTTGAATCTCTTCAAGATCTATCTTGCATATTTTTTCTAAGAGATGAAGATGCCATCATGCATTTGTCTTACTTCTATGCCTAGAAACTACTTCAAGAGACCTAGGTCTATCATTTCAAATTAATTTTTCATGGCCTCTTTGAACTCACCAATCAGGAAATTATCATTTTTAGTGAAGATTAAATCATCAACATACAAGACAACAATCAACACATTACCATTTTTTGTCTTGATGTAGAGAGTGGGCTGACCATCACTTTTTGTAAAGCCATTGCTCATAAAATATGAGTCAATCCTACTATGCCATGCCCTTGGAGCTTGCTTGAGACCATAAAGAGCTCTCTTCAATCTATACACTTTGTGTTCTTCACCTACAACTTCACAACTAGGTGGCTGTTCTGCATATACTTCTTTCAATATAGCATTTAGGAAGACATACTTCACATCCATTTGATATACCTTCAATTTCTACTAGGCTACAATTACTATGACAACACACACAATTTTTATTCTTGCAATTGGGGCATATGTCTCATTATAATCTCTACAATATTATATTGCTTGTACCCCTTGACCACTAAACATGCTTTATGCCTATCTATTTTTTCTTTAGCATTCCACTTGGTCTTGTAAACCCATTTCACTCCAATTACTTGTTTCTTGGGAGGCAATGTAGTTAACTCCCATGTCTCATTTTTTTCAATAGCATCTATTTCCTCATCCATGGCATTACACCATTTCTCCTCATTCATAGCTTCCTCAAAATAAATTGGATCACTATGAGAAAATAGTCCAAAATTTACACTCTCATCATAATCTTCATCATACCTTTCTTCCTGGTATATCTCCCTTAGACTCTTGATCTTTCTAGGCAATAGGGAGGTGAGAGTGGGATCATATAGGAACCAACCATCACCATTGTCATATCCTTAGTTTCTTTTAATTTAAATTAGAATAGACTTCCCAACATGGTTGAGACCATCACACTCCTTTTCAACTTTCATCTCTAACTTACCCACTTCCTAACCATCTCAATCTATTGGCAGAAGGAAAGAAATCTACCTATGAGGTAGAGTTTTAGATTGGCACACACACAGTTGACGAAGGTGTCCAGTACCACTATTTCCATCCCCTCCACATCGCTAATCACTCTGGGAGCTTCAACTAGGATAAAAGCCTCCTTCTCTCCAAGAACCACTTCCTTCCAATCTAAAGCCCTTGGAAGATTTGTTTGAATCTCCTAGCCCACAATAAGAGCCCTTGTAAGGCTTGTTTGAATCTCCAAGCCTTCAACTCCACTAGTACCCCCCAACAAGATGGATGACATACGACATCAACATTCCCCTAGGAAACCCTAGTCATATTCAGAACAAGATTCCAATCTGGGTAGGGATATGAGACCAAGCCCAACTCCTTGGGGGCATCCACACTCATCCAAATTAAAAATATTAATCAAGTAGGAAATGAAAAGTTACAAAGCTCATTAACGATTTGCCAACTACTCTAATGCTAGATTGTGTAACTTTAGGATGAAGAGGTTTTTGAATCTATCATTTATTACCCATCTTTGTTTTAGGTTGGTCTACCACTATTTTATCCTTAGATTCTTCTTCACCACCCTTAAATTATTCTTTAATTGAATCAACTTTCTCATCATGGAACACCTTTAAAGTTTTAATTATTTTCTTAGTTTTCTTCTCAATTGTAGGCACTAAAATTTTCTCTTTCCTATCTATTGTTTTTCCTAGTAGAGCTTCAATGTTGTACATAGCTTGAACAATCTCATGTTCATATCACAAAAGCTCCAACCATATAGTGCTCAATTTTACATCCTTAATAAGATATGTATCAGCATGTACTAAGGAATAAATTATGTATTTGTAATCCCCGACCAATTGTGGTTGAATTCTAAATCTTTGTTGCATTCCATACTTGAATTATTCAAAACAAATATTCATCACTTGGTCAAAAGTCTAGTCCAAACTATTGATACAATCACTAATTTGATAATTGATAGGGCCTTACTATCACATTTAACTTCACATATTGTAGGAAAAAAATTATGTAAGTAGAAAAAGATGCATACTTACAGAAAGATAAAAGGTGCATGCAATAACTCAACATGATAAATTTTTGAACCTTTCTTCAGAATGTTGTAGGCTAAATCCATAACAGCACCTTGATTGACATATGTTGTAGGCAATAACGCATGTGGCAAACTTAGTCTTGAGATAATTGATAGTTATTACTCAGAGTCCTCTATCATCCCAAGATAGACAAATGTGCTTCTCTATATCACCCTTTAGTGCAACTCTAATAGCTATAGCTTTCTCAGCAATAGGGTAATTAGTGACCATGTGCAACACATCATTAGTTATCTTCAAATGACCTTCTAGTTGTATCGATTGCTCATGGACTCAACTAAGCTAATAATCAGTCAATCCATTATTTTGAAGGTGCTTGTGATCATCCTCCAGTTTCCTGTTATAGGTCATACCAATAGATTTCTTGGCTCTTACAATGAATATATGATCTATCACAAGCCAATTAATCCCTAGGAGACATGAAGAAAGTGATTCTATTTCATTTTTTTTGGTTGCAACTACAGGAAATAATTTATAGTTTGGCTCTTCACAATCATAAATCTAAACTAGATTTAGTTTCAAAACCTTAGAATGCTTCAATGACACAAACATAGTTTACATTTTAAGGGTTGTATGATTAGGGCTTCATCGAACAATTCTTAAACTATGTGGACATGTTCAAATCCTTACACTAAATCACTTTGCTAACTCAAATATTTTATAAATTTAATACATTCAACTAAGAATTTAATCCCTCACACAAATGACAAAAAATCATTTTCATTGTTTTGGGAAATAAGGTGAACAAGAGTTGTAGAGCAACATAGTTTGTGCTCAAGTGGAGGCTACGAAGGGAAGTTGACTTAGTACTTGAATAATGTATCAAATAATGAAACTCTAAAAAATATTATACTTCCATCACAATCTACAAGTTGTATGTGAAATATCAACTTGTAAACAAATGTATGCCTCTAGATTCTTCTTCTCATTTATCTATTGAAGATAAATATGATAGGCTCCCTTACTCATCATTTGGATCTTCACTAGATGGTATGGTCCAAAAATTATTAACAACATAGTTAAAGGATGAACCATGTTATGTTACAAGACAACATTATCAATCATGATCAAGATTTGGAAGTTGAATATGGGATCTCAACCTGTATATCCTCTTATTACATTTCAACATAAATTATTTATTTTTTAGAAACCTCAAAATCATGATAAATATTGAACTTTGATCTATAGCATTTTTATTTCTTAATATTATAACTAAATATTTAGCAATTTAACCACCTTCTTTTTTTAAAAACATTTTGTTTGTTCAATCCTATATTCTTATTTGGAGAACTAAACTATGGTGAAGTTTATTTTCACAAAATTACATGAGTTTCCTATTCATCAAAGATGGGTGCGTAGAGGCACACAAAAATAAAATATGAACACAATGTGCTGCAACACAATAAAAATTAATTGCATTTGATTACTTTTCTTGATTGTCTAAATGGATACATAGCACTTCCTTTTATAAGAAAGTTTATAATACTCTAGAAACTTCTGACATTTGTCAATAAGACAATTATCTATAGAAATATAAAAACTACTATAGTGGACACAACCTAAACCTAAACGTAAACCTAAAATGCTAGAAACATATAATGATGGATATGATTAAATAAGTTTTAGGAGTAGAAATTAATATTTCTAATACTCCCCCGTAATCTCTACTATCTACATTATCAATATTTATGATTCCCAATGCTTCCCTCAAAATCTCAAATTGTTCCTATGCTAAAGCCTTGGTGAAGATATTTGCAAGTTGCTCTTTTGATCAGCAATTCTATAGATTAATTTCTCTATTATTAACTAGCTCTCTAATGAAGTGATACCTTGTGTCAATATGCTTTGTCCTCTTGTGAAACACATGGTTCTTTGAAAGTGCAATAGCAAACTTGTTATCACAATAGATTGTAGTCAGTCTATCTTGAGCTTACATTAAGTCTTTCAAAATCCTTTGCATCCATATTGCTTGACATGTTGTTGTTCTTCTTGTTACATACTCTACTTAGGCTAATGAGAGAGTTACAACAGGTTGCTTCTTTGATGCCCAGGCTACAATACCTATCCCAAGATGATATGCACATCTAGATGTGCTTCTTCTATCCTTAGTATTCCCTGCAAAATCACTATCTATATATCCAACTAATTGAAAATCATCTGAAATAGAATACAAAATGTCATGATTCATAGTTCCTACAATATATCTCAAAATCCTTTTTTTCTACTAGCCAATGTGAGTTCCTAAGTGATTCTATAAATCTAGAGATTAAGCTCACTCCATACATAATATTTTGTTTAGTAGTAGTGAGATACATTAGACTACCAACCAATCTTCTGAATATAGTTGAGTCAAAACCTTTCTTACTATCTTCTTGTTTAGTTTGGTGCCTACTACCACAAAATTGGACTACAATTTATCAATCTAAGTCTTTTCAAAATATCTCTCATATTTACTTTGGCAAATAAAAATTTCTTTATCATTTGGAATAACTTCAATGCCAAGGAAATATTTCATCAATCCTATATTTGTCATTTAAAATTCCCTTCTCATTGATAATTTAAACATGTCAATAGATAAATTACCTATGAAGATCAAATCATCAACATATAAACAAGCAATCAAAATCTGACCTTGATCATTGATCTTGGTATATAATGTAGGTTCACCAGTGCTTCTCTTGAATCCATTCTCCATCATGTACGAATCTATTCTATTCTACCAGGCTCTTGGAGCTTGCTTTAATCCATAGAGCACCTTCTTTAGCTTATAAACTTTGTCTTCATGTCCTCTTATTTCATATCCTTGTGGTTGCTGCATATGGACTTCTTCTTCCAAATATCCATTCAAAAATGTTGATTTGATGTCCATTTGTTGAACCATCCATTTGTTTTGAGCTGCAATAGCTAATACTATTATGACAATATCAAGTCTTGCTACAAGTGAAAATGTCTTATTATAGTGAACTCTATATTCTTGTGAAAATCCCTTAGCAACTAACCTTGCCTTATATTTGTCTACATTTCCATTAGCTTTAAACTTAGCCTTATAAACCCATTTTGCACCAATCCAATCTTTGTTCTTAGGAAAATCAACTAGATCCCATGTATCATTTCTCTCAATTGATTCTATTTCATCATTCACTGCATTAATCCAATGTTTTTCCTTTATTGCATCTTTAAAATATATAGGATCTTGAGCAAATAAAGAAATTTTTTATTGCAAATCTGTTTCACTTCCTTGATCATAAATCTAATTCAAGCTTCTAGTTTTCTTACTTGATCTCAACTTTGCAAGTATATGGTTTGAATTATTACTTGTGAATTCAAAGATTCTCCATGCTCAACTTCATTTTCTAAGTGATCTCCTTGTGGACTTTGTGGCAGAGTTCCTTCTTCGTCACTTGGTTGATCCTCTTGATCTTCATGATCCTTTTTATCCTTCTCATCATATGGTATTTTTGTAGCACCTGTAACATTTGTATCTATATTGCTATCCCAAGATTCATCCTCTTTAAATACAACATCCTTACTCATAATGACTTTTCTAGTGATAGGGTTAAACAATCTATATGCCTTAGATTGCTCATCATAGCCAACAAAAATGCATTTATCACTCTTATTATCTAACTTACTTCTAGTTTCTTTAGGAACATGTGCATATGCAATACAACTAAATACTTTAAGATGAGAAACACTATGAATCTTACCACTCCATGCTTTTTGTGGAACCATGTCCCTCACAATCTTTGTTAGACTCCTATTCAAGATATAAATAGCACAAGAAACTACCTCAGCCCAATACTCATTAGGAAGATTCTTACCTTTCAATAGGCTCCTTGCCATCTCCATTATTGTCCTATTCTTTTTCTCTACAACACCATTTTTCTGTAGTGTGTAACTAGTAGTAAATTACCTTTTGATTCCATGATCCTTGCAATAATCTAAAAATTCATTTGACTTATACTTTCCTCCTCTATCAGATCTCAATATCTTGATAGGTAAACCACTTTGCTTCTCAACAAAAGCCTTGAATTATTTAAATTTGCCAAAAGTTTCAGATTTGTAATTAAGAAAGTAATCCCATGTCTTTCTACTAAAGTCATCAATAAATGTTAAGAAATAAGTGCTCCCCCTAATGATGGTGTTTTCATTGGACCACATACATCTAAATGCACAATTTTTGAAGGGACCCCTGCTCTATATGACATCCCTTATGGAAAACTCTCTCTATGATGTTTGGAAAAAATACAACATTTCCTTTCTTTGTAGTAAAGATAATCCTTTGAGATTTAGATGACCATATCTCAAGTGCCATATCCATGTTTGATCTTGACTTGCTGCTTTGAAACTTGCTGCAACTTCATGAGTCATATTGCTCTTCATCCAAAGTGGTAATATTGTATTATTTGTCATTTCTACTCTTGCAATCACCATGTTACTAGGAGGAATATCAAATATAGTGCACAATTTTTTCTAAAAAATAACTCTATAACCTTTTTGACTAAGTTGCCCTACACTTATAAGTTTATGTTTCAAAATAGGCACAAAGTATACATACCAAAAATCATTTATGCTCTCTTGAGCTACACTGAAAGTAATAAACAATGTCTCATAATTACTCTCAGAAAAATTTACATTTTGCTTGCTCATATTAGCTTTTTCTTTTGACACTCATTTGCAAAATGTTCAAACTTCTTGCAGTAGTAACATTGAATATTTGATTTATCATACCTTTGTGATGTTTAGTTATTATAGCTTCTCTTTCAATAAGAATATTGATTTCTTCTTCCTCTTGAATATGGACTGCTTTCTTCTTTTTGAAAATTATTTTTGCCTCTTCCTCTTCCTCTAAATCTAGCATTTTCTCTTCCTTTGCCTCTACCAAATGTCATTTGTGTTTTAAATGCATTCTCCAGTAAGAGTTATTACACTTGTTCAACTTGTCTTCGTGATTATATATCCAAATAGCTTACCTATAGATAATGTTGTTAAATCCTTAGATTCTTCAATTGCAACCACAAGATTATCAAATTTAATGGGTAAACTTCTTAAAATCTTCTCTATAACCTTTTGATTAGTATGTTCATCACCATTCATCCTTATTTGATTAACAACATTCATGATACAATTTAAAAACTACTCTACCGAATCAAAATCCTTCATTTGTAAATTCTCAAATTCTCTTCTAAGTGCTTGCAATTTCACAATCTTTACCTTACTTGTACCTTGATATACAGTCTCAAGAATATCCCAAGCTTGCTTGGCTACAATAGCCAGCTTACTTTTTCCAAGAACTAAGTCATCTAATGCTTGTCCAATAAGTTGCAAAGCCTTTTTCTTCTTTTTCCTATTTTCATCTAACTTTTCCTTTTAATTAGCATTTAAAGTAGACTCATCTGCAGGCTCAACATAACCATTTAAAATTACATCTGATATCTCATAATAATCAAATATAAGCTTCATACTGAAAACCCAATCATCATAATTCCTTTCAGAAAACATTAGAATTGAAGGTTGAAAACTTAGAAAAGCCATTCTTATATAAATTTAAAAAGAGATACACAAATCTACCAAACCTTAAATAAGCTAACAAGATACTTACATATCTCAACGAAACCCTCACAATAAAGGCATTTATAGGATTTTCTATTCACTTTTCTGTTGCAACCCTCCTTATTCACGATCCTTCAAATACTGCTTCTTAACCTAGCTCTGATACCACTTTGATGGGTGGGTAGAGGTACACAAAAATAAAATACAAACACAATGTGTTGGAGCATAATAAAAATTAATTACATTTCATTACTTTTCTTGATTGTCTAAATGGATACATATCACTCCTTTTTATAAGCAAGTTTAGAAACTTCTGACATTTGCCGACAAGACAATTATCTATAGAGTTTTGGAAACTACTATAGCTGACACAACCACAACTACAAGCTAGATCTAAATTTAAACCTAAAACACTAGAAACATCTAATGACGGCTATGATTAAATAAGTTTTAAGAGTAGAAAATAATATTTCTAACAATCAACGCTCAAGATGATCAACGCTTTGTAAATAAACTTGATCCAATCATTACTTCTATGTCATGAGTACATTTAAATGTGAAGAATAATTCTCACCATCGAAGTGAATTTTAGACAGAGGAATCCATAATAAGTGTCCTTAACTCGGATTTCTCCAACTCAGAAGTGTGTCAAACTTTCTTTAACATGGTTAAGTCGGCCTTGTCACCCAAATGCATGCACACAGATTTTGCAAATGTGAAAGGACTTCTACTAAACCCACATTTTAGTATTATTAAATACAATATAGATTTTAATATTTAGAATCCTCCTTAGTAAAATTTGTCATCTTATTTTCTGCAAATATAGAAACTTCCTTTTGCAATATTATGAGATTGAACAGATGAAATTTAAGTAGAATGATTTGACTCACCTGTTTCATAAGTTTCCATATGGATACTTTTTTAGAATAAGAGTTTCCAGCTTCAATTTAATATAAACGTTTTACATAATCTGAATAGGGTTTAGTAGAAGTCCTTTCACATTTGCAAAATCTGCGTGCATGCATTTGGGTGACAAGGCCGACATAACCATGTTAAAGAAAGTTTGACACACTTCTGAGTTGGAGAAATCAGGGTTAAGGACACTTCTTATGGATTCCACTCTCTAAAAATAACTTCGGTGGCGAGAATTATCCTTCACATTTAAATCTACTCGAGACATAGAAGTTATGATTGGATAAGTTTATTTACAAAGCGTTGATCATCCTAAGCTTTGATGAATAGGAAACTCATGTAATTTTGTGAAAATAAACTTCACCACAGTTTCACCCTCCAAATAAGAATATAGGATTGAACAAACAAAATGCTAGAAAAAAGGTTAAATTGCTAAATATTTAGTTATAATGTTAAGGAGAAAAAATGCTATAGATCAAAGTTCAATATTTATCATGGTTTTGAGATTTCTAAAAATAAATAATTTATGTTGAAATGTAGTAAGAGGATATACAGGTTGAGATCCCATATTCAGCTTGCAAATCTTGATCATGATTGATAATGTTGTCTTGGCATAGCATGATTCATCCTTTAACTATGTTGTTAATACTGTTTGTTCCATAAAATCTAGGCAATATCCAAATGATGAATAAGGGAGCCTATCATATTTATCTTCAATAGATAAAGGGGTGCAAGAATCTGGAGGCATACATTTGTTTACAAGTTGATATTTCACATACAACTTGTAGATCGTGATGGAAGTATCAATATTCTTTAGATTTTCATTATCTGATACATTATTCAAGTACTAAGTCAACTTCCCTTCCTAGCCTCCACTTGGGCACGAACTATGCTGCTCTGCAGCTATTGTTCACCTTGCTTCCCAAAACAATGAAAATGATTTTGAGTCATTTGCGTGAGGGATTGAATTCTGAGTTGAATGTATTAAATTTATAAAATATTTGAGTTAGCAAAGTGATTTAGTGTAAGGATTTGAACTTGTCCAAACAGTTTAAGCATTATACGATGAAGCCTTAATCATACAACCCTGAAAATGTAAACTATCTTTGTGTCATTGAAAGAATCTAAGGTTTTGAAACTAATTCTAGTTTAGAGTTATGATTGTGAAGAGACAAACTATAAACTATTTCCTGAAGTTGGAGCCAAAAAGATCTAAATAGAATCACTTTCCTCATGTCTCCTAGGGATTAATTGGTTTGTGACAGGTCGTATATTCACTGTAAGAGTGGAGAAATCTATTGGTGTGACCAATAATAGGAAACTGGAGGATGATCACAAGCACCTTCAAAATAATTGATTGACTCATTCTTAGCTGAGGTGAGTTCATGAGTAATCGATACAACTAGAAGGTCATTTGAAGATAACTGATGATGTGTTGCACATGGTCACTAGTTACTGTATTGCTAAGAGAGTTTGTTGGTAAACAGATTTGTCAGAGTAGAATTTGTCCAAAGGAGTGTGTGGCAAATTGTTCACAACAGTTGGATAGGCCCTTGATATGCGGCCTTCCTCTGCATTTAGAGGGGCAGCTCCTTCGTATCATGTAATTTTTAAAGGATTTTCAAATAAAGAATCTAAAACTTCAAAGATCAAGAGAAAGCCATTCAGGACGAATGCACCACATGCCCTCACAACCTTCTTGGGTAAACAAGAACGATAACAAAGGTGATCAAGAACTACGCTTAAAAGCAACCAGTATTACCAACACATTCATTATTCATAAACACTCACACAATACCATGAGAATGTCTACTACGATAGATAACAATTTTGATTTTTGAATAAGAAACCCAAAGCACATCTCATTTCATTTCCTTGCACCAAGAAGATAATAGAGATTTTTCAATTTCAAAGATAAAAAGTGTACATACTTTCAAAAATTTATGTCTAAATCAAAATTTCAGCATAGTGTTCCCTTATTTTGAAAACCAAAAAGTCCCCTTACAAAGCCAAACGGAGTCCTTATATAGACATAGAGGTTAATAACTACCTTTTCTTGGTTAATAACCACCTCCAAAATATGTGATTTTGGGGAGGTTAATTAACCTCAAGAAAATTAACCTATACAAGGAAGACTTTCAAAAATAAAATTTTTAGCTAAAATTCCTAAGAATGTATACATATTCAATCATTGATCTTCTAGCTACTAACTCTATCTATTCAAACACAATTGATCTATCCCAGAAAGCCCTATAAGCATCTAGGATGATCACCATTGATTCATAGTTTGGAATGAACACATTTTCCATCTTAAGTTTGGTTGTGAAGTATCTATCCTAAATTTCTTCTTACTCTTATTGATAGGCTAAAATGTTATGATCTCCCAGAGTGACTGCAACTAGACTAAGCTTCATCATAGTTTCAGCATCTGATACACGATTCTCTATTTCTAAATGAATTTGAACACTAAAGGAATCAAAGAGAAACTGGCAATCAATATGCTGAAGATCACCTACTGCCACCCCACCTGTGATAGTAGAGATTAATTCATCTATAACTTTTGTTTTCAGTTTCTCCCAAGAAGGTATTACCTTTTCAAACTCGGTGATCCCTTTGCTAATGTTTATCATCTTCCAACCAACACTTTTACTCTAGATACGTGTTTGGCTATCACTTGGATCAGCAATAATTTTCTCAAGAAGTAAGACACTTGTATCTAACTTGGCCATTTTTTTTAATTCATCAGCCACTTTTTGCCAGGTGGATTTCTATTCTTTGCTATTTTTTAGCTCTTTAGAAATTTCCTATATCTATTCGATGGCTTTTCCATATATCTCCTTCACTCCAATTATAAGTTTTGAAGCATCCTCCATCATCCTATTTATCCAAGCTTCGATCATCATGCTATGTGACATGTGTTTGTCTATTCTTTCAACAACAATATGATTTAAAATACCATTAGGGCCTGTTAAAACCGGTGAAGTAACCACTACTTTGGCATTAGAGGGATTGCTGATTGAATTAATATATGATACCAACATCTAAACTTGTTCCTTGAGTTGCTCCTTGGTTCTTTTCTCTTTCTTTGCCCTTTGCAACATTTGGGCAGCAGTCACTTCTAAATTTTGAAAATCTCTTTTTGCATTAGAAGGACCAAGATCAACCTTATCTAGAATGAAATCTGATTTGGATGCTTCATCAACACTCTTTTCAATTATAGGCTTTCCTAATTCTACACATAGGTTGCTTGAGGTTTTATCAACAGCTAACCTGGACATCACCTTGGTCTTTTTCACCTTAGGAGGCTTTTGAAGGAAACTGGAGATCACATCAAATGGAGGTAGGATCATTTGAACAACTTTCTTCTTCTTCTTAAAACTGTTCTGGAACCATGAATGCGTAGTATTTGAAACTTGTACATTGCCTATTATATTTTCAGCAATCATCATTAAATATTCTAAATTAAATAATTGATTATCTAGCTGTGTGATGTCTATTAATGATATCTCAGGAGGAGAGAGAATCAAATGAGGGAGTGCTACATCATGAGAAGATGTAATGAGAATGTGTGGTTCAACAGCTTGGGGAGTTCCTTGATCCTTCATATTAGGTTCATTTCCCTCCTTGATTTGATCTAGTAGATTTACTTTTCATCTTTGTCCTCCTCTTTTTGACTATAAACTTAGCCGGATGATTTAAATCTTCTTCTTGATGTAGAACACTTGCATCTAATTGCTGCATTTTCTTGCCAGAAGTTTCTTTTAATGTCATTTGAGATGATTCTCCTTGATTCCCTCTTCTCTCCCTACATTGGAATTCAACAACTATCCTTTCTATTTTGACTCTACTGACCCAGTCTCTTGTCCTTTTAAGAACAAAGGCAGTCCTCTCCTTCAAGCTTTTTAGCTCGAGAATTGACCAATCAATAGGAGAGAGATCTAGCAATTCAAATTTCTAATAATAGTAAGGATCAACCAAAGAAACTTCATTATCATCAACACCTATCACATCAATGTCCAACTTGAAGTCTATCACCTATTGTACTATAAGCTACATCTAATCTCTCTTCCTAACTTCAAAATCATTTTCACAATCCTCCCAAAAGTCCTCTAGAGCTGGGAGGTGACCAAGACTGGGATTTAACTTTAACGCATTCATTGCATAGCCCTTACTATCATAAGGGAAACACATTGTATAAGGATGTAAATTTATTGTAGCAATAGATCTTTCTATGTTTCTAGCATCTGATGCAATATCACAACTATAATATCCGATGTTGATAGGGAAAGGTATTTCATCTATCCTCTTGTTCCTGCAAAGTTTATTGATTTGACTAATCTGCCTGCACATTTCAATCAAGACCAATTTATCATCTACAAATCTAGGTAGCATCAATGGACACCCATCATAGGCAACTAACCTGATATAAGTAAATTTTGGGAATTGTATGAAAACACTTCCATATTTTTGTACTTTCATCGCTACTTCTGGTTAAATTCTGAGTCCAATATTCCCTTGAATCTCCCTTATAGTTAGCATTGTGAATGCATCATTCACTCTTCTAAAATGGTGCAGACTATTATCATATTGAATTTGAGGAAGATGATTATAAATGATGGTCGTATCATCATAAATACCCTACTGGTTAAGTCTTGGCCAACTTTTGGTACTTGCAATAGCATAGAAAAGATATGAAGTTATATAAAAGTAGTCATTTTTTTGAAGTCCCAAGAGTTGTCTATGCAATGAGTCACTGATAATTTTAGCCCAATCAATATGTTGCTTTTCTTCATAGACCATATTGATAAATAGGAACATAAACCTTCAAACTCATGTGAATCCTGAAGACCAACTATCTTGCTCAATAGGGTTACCATGTTTGCCACATCTTCTTTCAACAACGATCTGGTGAATGGATTTGCCTAATTGAGATTTCCCTCTTCTTGGTTGTGAGAACCATGGCCTGGGAATAGTGTTTAGACATTAAGTTTGATTTCTAGTAAAATACTCCTTGGCGGTTCTCAGATTGATGCTGGCATATTGTATCCTAGTAGGCAATCGGAGAATAGTAGCAATAGAGGCAGGATCTAGAGGGACAATTACTTTATTGTTCGATGAAATAACTTCTCTAGGATTGGGATTATAAGCCTTCACACACTCCAATACTAAGTTTGGGCATTGTACTGAAATGGGATGCCCACCTGCTCGAGCTAAGCCATTTTCTAATATCTTTCCAGCTAATGGGGTCCTTTCTTCATTCACAAGAGATGACTAGAAGTCCTGAAGGCAGACATTTCCTAGAATGGTATCATCGATATCTGGAAGCGTACTTCTTATAGCAAGAGCATAATCCAGCCTCTGATACTTGTACTTCATGATTGATTACCAATCCTTTTATTTAAATATGCCAAATTCCAAAGAAAATGAGAATGCTGATCCAAATTTGGATGACTTAATGAGGGAAGCTTCCAAAGCTACAGGTTAAGAACAAGTATTTCATTTTGTCGAACACTTCGTTAACAATCTATATGTTCTGTTCATGTTCACCACCTTTCTATTTAGACATTATGTCAAACAAGTCAAGAGCGATCTCACTCATTACTTGCGTTCCTCATCACATATTCATGAATTTTGAAAATGAGCCATAAGATTTCTCTTTGATTCTAGACAATCATTGTCTTGTATCAATCAGATTCTTTTTCCAATGTTTCTTTTTTTTCTTTTTTTTTTCAAAGTTTACTTCTCCAAATATTTGAGCTAGTTACAGCTGGTAGTCTCCATTTATATTTGTAGATTGCCCCTGTTCACGTGAATAGGAACAGACGCTTCTTTGTATGGGCCGCAGCACTTTGAAAAAGCCAATTTTTTGTCCAGAGTAATACACAATAATGGTTATTATATTATCATGGCGGTATTTCTTACAGCATTGGCGAGTTGATATATGTATTGCTGTTTATCCATATACATAACTAGCTTCTATATGTGTGCCACTTGTTGAGCCGTACCAATACCTCAACTCTTTAGCATGAGGCTGTGAGATATCGAACTAACGGCATGATCATACCAATGACCACGTGGGAAAAAGTGCAATTGAGCTCACATATATGTTGCGGCTTCTTAAAGCTTATCAAACTTTGAAACATCTCCCGTTGAAGAGAAAACAATAACTGTAGGTTGAGACTGATTTCAATAAAGCTGAATGATGAGTTAGCAATGTTGAGGTGACATATTGTTATTGTTTCTTTAACAACATCCTCAGCCTGGACTTTGTAGAAAGAGATTTGTAGTTCTGTGCCATGATGTAGAAGCTATTATCGAGGCAAGAAACCCTCTAGCATAGTATCTTTCTCCATCTTCTATCTGGCTGTGGCATTATTAACTGACAAAGTGTAGAATATGTATCAAAGATCCTTAAAAGAATTCTCTTAGAGCGGTTGTACAAGCACTTATCAATAATATTATCTCATTAGCCGATAGGCTTTCACCTGGGCGATAGCCCATCGGGAATTCCTCACGCTACTGCTTGCCTTTCTACTTCTTAGCCGATTTCAGGTACCACCACCAGGATGCCCATGCTGGAGTTCTGGTTGCAGCCGTGTCGACAGCCGACTGCTTGCAACAGGGATGGAGGGTCCACGGGTTCACCACAGGCATTCGAAGTGTAGACGGATCGAGGCCACGGGTCTACTGTTAGGGCATCACCGGCTATGTAGATAAGGAGTGTGATCTCACCAGGCCACCTGTCGTGGCCCCTATAAATTCGGCTACTAAGGGGTTTGCTTAAGCTATCACTCCTATGCTATGGGTTCAACGGGTATTCTTGCTCCACTACTTTCTTTCCGTTCTACTTACATACTTGGTGCTTCTCAATAACTTTTCTTACATCATTCTTTGTTACCTCTTACAGGAACTGGGACGACGGCAAGAGAGGTGGACAATAGTGTTTGGAGTTCTCCTTAGTGATTTAGGTAAATTGCCATTATGCAATTCCATGCTTTATAGGGAATTAGATATGAAATTATCATTGATCAATCTTGAATTGACTAGTGTTTTTTGATTTGGTTTGAAGTGTGTTGTAGATGGTGTTCTGATTTGGTTTGATAGCTTCTTCTATTGTGAAATTTGGATTTTTAGCTTTCGTCCCTATTGAATATTGTTGTACAAATTTGTGATAGATTTGGACTCTCAATTTTACTATTTAGTTTGTGTTCCGTATCTCTTTTGTGCTCTTTAACCTTGAGCAGTTGAATGATGAAAACATTGACAATATGCAGTTAGGGTTGTCTAATATTGTTCCATGCCTTCATGGGGCTAAATTTAGTTGTTGTAGGTATTGGTCTCTTGGATTGTTTAGTTCTACCAATCCACCCTTCTACGTCGTTATTCTGCTGTATCCTTGAGGTTGTTAGCCTCTAAAAACTTATACCAAAACCATTCTGCCCTGAAATCCTCACGCTGTTGCTTGTGATGGCCAGGAAATTCAGTTCGCGGTCTCGGTTTCCCACTTCCGACATCTATATGCCAATCCCCATCTGTTGACACGAATACAAAGTTTGCCTATGTTTACTAGTGGCTGTGTCAGATTGCGTGACCTCCAAGCTGAATAGAACAGAAGGGCAGTATTGAATTAACACCGTCAAAACAGATGGTTGGAAATTTGTACAGGTTATTTTGCAGTTTTCATTTCTCTGTCATGTGTCGCCTCTGTTTTGGTCATTGTCACAATGCGTGGTGGAGAGGATTTGATCTTTTGCGAGAGATGTTGTTTCACACTGGGGTCTTTCTCACGGGATCCATCCCCGAATTTTCATATCTCATGTTTTAGTTGGAATACATGTTCCAATTAGTTTACTAGGTTTTTGATTAATTTTGTAATGACTCTGCCTCTAGTAGTTGCTACCGCATCCATACTTCATAAAATACTCATACAACGTTTTGGATTTCAGGCGGCAGTTTATGCTCTGCGTTGGCATTCTGAACATTTGATTAATATCCCATTAACAACAAGCTTGAAGTTATCTATTTACCTTTGTCGAACTAAATTTTTCCCTTTCGATGGATCTCAATTGACTGTCTTTCTAATTGTTGATCAAGTTCTGGTGGCAATGCTAATGGGCATTTCCACTTTAGTCCAAATTATAAACATTACAACTATCCCTATATGGATTGTTGCCACCACACCCAAGAAATCATGCTTGAATCCAAGATTGTCATCTAGAAATTGTCTCACAATCTTTGGAGTGTCTGGTTTTCAAATGGGTAAAAAGTAGCCACTAAAATCCTCTGATTGCAGCAAGGATTCACATACAGATCGAGATCAAGGATTTAGAAATTGTCTTTAAACTAACTAGCTGCATCCATTTTAAATATTTCTATAGACTCTTCAATAATTCTACCTGATGTTTCTTTAGTAATCATTGTGTTCAAGAGAACATATCCTCTCAAAATGGCATTTAGTTGTAAGGCATTATGTTGCCAACAATAGAACAATATAGTGTTGAAATGTGTTATTATTCAAGAGTAATGCACACTCTAAATTATATCTCCCGAACTGATAGTTAATTTGCTGGCTAGAGACTTTTGCTGATCTATATATTTGAAATATGTGTTTCCAGACTATAGGTTGATGTTGCTTGATTGATACCTTCCAGATTCAGGTAATTAAATAGGGTCTTCACATCTGCTCTTTCATGATGCTCCCCTATTTGAAGGCAGCAATATTATTGTTTCCTATATGAGCAATGAATCTTTTCTTCCTGAACATGTGCCATGTCTTGTAGTCGTTCATGGGATACTAGATTCAGATGCTCCCTATCTAAAATTTATTAAGTACCAGGGCATGCTGTAGAGGTTAGTTTCCTGGAAATCTTTGTGTTAGGTCAATGTTTTAAAAGTTCTCAAGAACCTTAAACCAATTAATAATAATGACTTTGATGTTAGGAATCAAGAATATTAAACCGTTTGGAACTCTTAACCATTCCTCCTTCCACCGTCGTTATGACATTACTGGCAGTGTATATAAAAGAAAACATAATTGACATTTGGACACAAAGATGCAGACATATATCTATATAAAAGTAAACCTAAAAACTAATATCCTTTCCTATACATATGATCAAACATCCAAATATTTCACTATTGATTATAGTGGAGGACAGCTCTCTTTGTACTAATGCATGACTACACGGATTATTCAAATGAAAAAACATACGTGTTTGATCCCAGCTATGGTAAGAATATACCAGACGTTTATTTATAAGTTTCCTTCACCTAATATTTGTTGAGATTAGTCTTTATTTAAATTCTAGCTTCTAGTTTCCCCCTATTTATTCCATCATTAATATGGCTAGTGAAATAAATACAGAGAGGATCGCACATTCTATAGGAAATGCTAGAAACATTAACTTCTCTATGATAAGCTCTGAGTAGAAGGCATAATTCCCTATCCTGAAAAGTGAAAGTTTGGACGTGTATAGGGTCGAATTCTAATTCACTAATGACCTTATTTCAAAAGACGTTAGAAGTTTGGTGAAGGGCATGATGATTAGAAGGATTGTAATACAACATATGAATATGTTTATTCTTAATATTCTTAGAACATTATAAGATCCATTAGAAAACTAATATTGTTAATATTCTTAGAACATTATAAGAACACTAGATGTCTATTAGAAATAAGGATCACATTTTAGCACGAAGCAAAATACATCCATAGGAGAGAAAACTAGCATAGAAAAAAGAACAAAGAAATTATAATAGCAGAGTAAATGTGTACATATCCAATAAGCGCATTGAATACCATACTGAACAATGCTTGTCATCTGTTGCCTAGCTATGTTGCAATGCAAAACCATTGTCACGGAGGACTTCATCCAACACACGGATGTGTACAAAATGTGTACCGATGAGACAAAAACCTCTATCCTCGCTCAAGAGTTCTTGGCGCACCGCTGCCTAATTACATATCGACTACCCCCACAACGCAATGTAGACCATGTCTTTGCAGACCCACATGTCTCAAAATTCATCAGCTGTCGTACTTGCACTCCAATGCATATACATTACATTCCAACTGAAATTTGGTTCCATACACCAGTGGCAAGTGATATAGACAGCCAATATTTACTGGTTGGAACTGCCCAACTGTGGGAAAAATAGATGTTGTCGAGGCCGTAGATGAACAATCCGAGTTTAGGGTGTTTGCACTACCATGGCGATATATTCAGATTGCAATTTGGCTCTCCCTCAAGCACCATGTGGAATCAGCATTTGGTAGAAAGGTGGGGGCTACAGGGGGTGTACTTAACGGTTCCAATCGAAGAAAGAATCAGGACAATCGCTACCAAGCAAATACCAACATGGACGTAGACGGATTGTATCTGCTCTTTAATATTGCATCCTACCACAGGCAACTGGGGGCTGAAACGTCATAGACTTCAACATCTTTATTGGGTTGATGAGTTGTACCCAATGTCAAAAGAATTTGTGTGTCCCTAATGTCAGCATTGTAGAAGGTATGCCAATGTTGTGCTATAGACATGTTTGTCGCAGCTCCTACAGTAATTGGCTCCATGATGCAGCATTCCAAATAATACTATGTCTATGTAATTGTTGTACAACATTGTGTAGAGATAATCCGTATGTAACTACTGTAATTGCTTAATGAAATATACAACATACATAGCATTCTCTGTATTGTCTCGTATAAACATATTGGTCTCTCTTACATGTTATACATTTTATTAAGGGGGTAATATAGCCCATACAATCTCAGAGTTCGAAAGAGACCCTGGAAATAACAAATGTTGGGTGTAAAACATATCTAACACATAGCTGTAAAATGATTTCCATTTGTGCAAATGGTCTTTCCATTGCTGGAGTCATGTATTCATAACAACTACACTGTTAGGGAAGCCTAGAGATGGCTATGAAACAATGTGAAATAAAAAATAACAGATGTAAAATTTCTAATACTAAAATAAATGAAAAATGGAATGCAAGCTACAACACAAACATGGGAGTCCCCTATGTGTAGGAACCTTTCAGGCCCCCTTCCTGCTACATTCTAAAGTTGTGCAACTATAATTGTGTACCTAAAGTTTTAGAGAACTTGATTGATTTTAGACATGTAGTTGCAACTATAGATACCACAGAACTGCCAAAAAATTGTAAAAAGGACATCGAGTGCCTTCCACTATCCACCCTAATGAGATTGATTATTGCATGTTCATAATTTAATGTCTTCCCACTTGAAGCTCTAACCCTTAGTCTCAATCGATTATGGATGTAGTATACCATCTTGGTTTCTTTCCTTAAAGTTGGTTGGATAAAATGTAATAAGAAGCTAAGTTGTATCAAGGGAAACATGAATTGTATTGCATTTTATGTACAAAAAATTGAGTGGTATCATACATAATAAGTTTTCCGACCATTTGATAGGAAAACATAAATTTGGTTTTCTAGCGTTCCTCTACTGGCCTAATCTACTTTGGAATGTGGAATAATCTAGCCATGTAATGGAGTCAGAGGATTGAGACGATGCCGTTACCATCTCCAACACCAGCCAAGGGAGCAACAACAGCGCACCAGCAAACAATAGCACTGCAGAATTAGAGGTAGCCTCTGCACCCACACATGAATGCCCACAGACCAATGACGAAATCGAAGAGGTGTGCCGCAACATTGAACAATATTGTGAAGAGATTGTTCAGGACATAAGGCATGCATCTAGCGTCATGGAGACTGCTACCACCATAAGTGTTGAACGAATGGAACATGTTATAAATATAGCAGAAGCAATGTGCAATGTGGTAGATGCCTTATATAAGTCATCATGTCAGATTGTACATGCAAAGCTGTACGACATGGATGTCTCCAGCATATGGAAACACGCATTTAACCGCTACATGAGCAAGACATGGCCGCCTAATGGTGGCAGGACACTATAACCCAGAATGCTAGTATTGCAAGATCTCTTTGTCTATGAACCTAATTGTACACAGATGTAAGAATAATTGTATAAATCAGCAAGAAATGTAAAAACAATTTTGTGTCATGTTGTACCTTGAATCCTTGAAATAGCGATAGCACATATAGGTAGATATGTAGGGGCGTAGCATGTGACAGTTAACTATCCATATGATGTACATGCAACGTCTTGAAATACATAATAGGTGTTAATCACATTTACAAACAGTAATGTGCAACTCTATTATACACATCAGCTTCTCTTGTCTATAAATACTTTTGAAATGAATTGATTCTATTTATGCATTTGTAGTGCGCATTGGATGTACTGAGGGGCATTGATAATGTTGTCTATGGGATTCTGCCTTGAAAATTTACTACCTTGTATTGTCTTTTTCCTACAGCATCTACTGCACTTATAAAATTGAGAGCCTTATGAATGTGTGCGAGATCACATCAGTGCTTCTCCCTCCAAAATCAAATACCCAAGATTCTTTTCCTCCTACAACACTTGACTTTTAAAACTCAGAGCCATATAGATGTGTGAAAGCTCATCTCACGCTAGCCAACTTAGGAACTTCTTCACTACATCATCCCTTTAACAGCATCTTTCTGCCCTCATCCCTCCAATCAACACCACCTACTTTCCACATCGCACACGCCTTAGTTTAGATAGTTCAATTTCAGTAGAAAACAATATATACAGTCAATTTTAGATTGCACTATTTCAAGTTTCACATTATCTAAAAAATCTGAAGACAAACGTCGTGTAGATCCTCTACATTTTAGCTGAGATTTTTTAAGTCTTTTAACAATTAGAAATCTATAAATTTCCAAGACAATCAGAACCCATAACCGAAATCATATAAAACTCCAAAGCCCTAAGATTCCACTAACAGTGAGAGCCATATCAATGGCAAACCCTCACTAAAACTAGCAACTTCTAGAAAGTTTCTCCTAAATTAATTTTATTTGATATATATTTTTACCAATACTTCAAAATTAATATTATTGATATTGAAAAAACAATAGAGAAGAAATTAGAAATATACTAAATTTCAATCATGAAAACAACTATGCCTTTTATAGGTTACAAACAGAAGTTAATCCATAAATATCTTGGCACATTACTCCTGCATACTACTTGAATTACTATGTTTGTAGAATGAACAAAGATACCTATTGGTACTGCTCAATGTGATTTATAAAAGTGATTAGGACATGATATATGTGATATTCCTTATGATTTCATCAATGAAATGGGCGTCTAACATAATCCTAACTATGCATTTACATCCACTCTGCATTCCAGTGCAACCAAAGTAGCACGCACTATGGATACACTCACACCAGATGCTATACATCAGTTGATTGATGGACACAATGTCACTTCGCCTATTGTGCAAGTATGTTCAATCAATAAACTCCGAGAATGCCTAGGTGAAGCAAACTGCTACAACTTAGACATTTTTGATGGTGTGCATGTGCATCGAGCATCACTACTCGTAAAATATAGTGAGAATATTGCGCTTGGTGAAATCAAAGTGGGCTCACTAATACAGTTGAAAAAGTATAATTACTCTACATCAAACAAAGCATGGTAAGACAATAGAAGGCACACAAATTCAAATAGTTCTACTACGCTCTTGTATCCTTTCATACCTATGATAGTTAACATCCTGACATTACTGCTATTGTAAAATGTCCATATGAAGGTGGATTATCATTCTCGAACTGGAATTGATATCTACAGTGAATGACATAATCGGATCACCAACAAAGCTCACACTGGAACACACAAATGATGCAAGAACAACCCCATCACCACCAAATATGCATGAACAACAAAAGAACCATTTCAGCCTAACACCACCACGACCTCTCAAAGAGTTGCCAGATGTCGTTACACCAATAAAGGATCTAAATCCATACCAACCATGGTGGACCATGAAGATTTGAGTAACAGCAAAGAAGGAGCCTCATCACTATAAGACACAAAGAGGAGTGGGGCACATGTTTAGCTTCGATGTAACAGATAGCGATGGAATAGAAACTCGTGTATGCTACTTCAATGAACTAGCGAGAAACTACTATGAGAAAGTGCAAGTTGGTTCTGTATATCTCTTATGTAGAGGAACAATAAAACCTGTGAACAAATTTTACAATAGATTGAATAGTGGATTGGAAGTGACATTGCAAGAAAGCTCAAGACTCATAGCTTGTGAAGATGATAACAGTGTTCCAAGCCATACATTCTCATTCGTACCACTGGAGACAATTACAACCCTACCCGATAACTCTGTGATCGATGCCATAGGGGTTGTAATATGTGTACAACCAACCTCCACGATAAGAAGAGAAAATGGAAAGGAAGTTTCTCAGTGTGCCATACAATTGCTTGATATGACTCGCAAGCCCATTGATTTGACGCTCTAGGGCTCAGCAACCGAGCAAGTGGGCAAAAAATTGCAACAAAGCTACTACTTGCAAGACACTACAATTCTAGTGATTAAGGGAGGCCATGTTACTGAGTTCAATGGAAGAGTACTCAACACCACAGGTAATACACAATTGATGATCAATGTCCAAATTCTAGAGACAACGGAGTTAAAGTCATGGTTTGATGACAATGTTAAGGATAATGGTGAGCCATCGATTAGCTATGCCCCACAACCTCCTGCAGTATTGAGAATGACAATTCATGACATACATGATCAAACTATACGAACGTTCTACTTGTGCTATAAAGTGCATCGTGAAAGCAACCATTATAGAGGTCAAAACAGACAAGCTATCCTACCTGGCTTGCCCCAACCAAGTGGAAAAAAAGAAATGCAAGAAAAAGTTGTCTGAAAATGCAAATGAAGAATGGTATTGTAAAAAATGCGACAAGCAATTTATGGAATGCAATTATAGCTACATGGTCTGCCTACAATTGAAAGACCACACTGGGGAGCTATGGGCAACCACATTTGATGAAGGAGCAATACAACTGCTTGACATGACTGCGAACACATTGCTAGAGCTAGCAGTTGAAGATGATGCAGAGGAAAAAGCACGACAAGTTGTCAGGAATGTACAAAATAGGCCACACATAATTACCTTGACATGTCAAGAAACAACGTACAATAATGAAGAACGGTTGAATGCAATTGTCATACGAGTTGAACCGGTGGACTATGTAATAAAGAGTAATAAACTCCTCGAATAGATCCTTCAGATAATTGCTGAAACAGGAAATAGCCCATGACAGTAAGTAAGCACAGGAGGTAGTTAGTGACAGTAAGTAAGCACAGGAGGCAATTATGAACATGCGCACTCAATGTATAGATGAAGTCTTGCTACAATCAAATACCACCATATCATTGTACAAAACAACACATCAGTATACCGTACTATTGGCACATCTTTCACTTGTATATTTTTCAATATATCAACCCAGATTATGAAATAAATATACAGAAAAAAAATTTTGATTAGGAAAAAAAAGAAGGCTTTTGCATTCTACTAACTACCAATGTTATCAAGTATCGTGGCTTGCTTCGCTATGAGTATACACTAATGGAAAGAAATAGATCGATTGTGTGAAGCCATTATATTTAAAATTATATATCATATAGCTCTTTCAAAACCTTGTTTAAACATACACAAGAATAGATTAGTCAAATAAATGAGGCTTTGTTAATGTTTTCTTTGAATCTCATGATGATTTCATATTGATTTTAATATCTATCTACATGCGGAGTATCTTAAAAGAATTCACACTAAATGATAGATATGTGGAAAATAGGTGCAAAATCGTGTTGCAACCAAATATCACCATAGCATTGTAGAAAATAGCACCAGTATACCGTACCATTGGCACATCTTCCACTTGTATATTTGCCAACATATCAGCCCAGTTTATGTAATAAATGGGCAGAAAAAACATTGTGATAGAATTTTTTTTTTTTGTATTTTATTAACTACCAATGTTATCAAGCACCATGGCTTGCTTCGTTGTTACTACACAGTAATGGACTGATCCATTATTTCTTCTATAACATTCATAAAGAAATAACCACAGCGAATACGTTTATTGCAATACATTTTCTCTAGAGGATTTCTATACTTATATTTAGAAAAATAAAATAACCATTCTTTCTGTTGTGACAGACGTGTAATTTATGCTTCTTCAAAATAAAAAAACCAGCATGATGTATGCAGTATACGGTTTTTTGTGCCACATGCCATTCTAATGTTTATGCTATTATATATCTCAGTCTAAATAAGACAACAAATCTCTAACTAAAGTACTAATGATGAATCTTGTATGTAATTGCAGGATGGATGTATAGGGCAACATTCACCTAAGGCAGCAACAATGCAGGCAACAGAGTAGAGAATACTATGAAGGCCATAAGGAAGACATATGTGCATGTAAAAAATTCAAAAAACAACAACAAAAAATAGATCGGGATCCAAAAACAAGAGCCAACGCATCAGACAATTTTACACACAACTCTGGCTTCAAGGAAGCACTAAAAAGATTTCGCCACCAGATAGATACCTTAGGTAGCTTACAAACATGCACCGTCTGCAAGGAATCATACCTAGGCATGCTTGTCAACTCCAGGAACTCAACAGTCACATGCAAAAGATGCCAACGTGAAAATGGTATACATCGATTCACATGTCTCAATAACATGGGCCCAAGAGAGCAACCAGCTATTCTGGCAAGGTTAACACAAGTAGAGGAAATGCTCATCGCTAGAGTCAACCCAATCTTGCAAGTTACACATGCTGCAGGAGGCCAATACAAGTACCACAGACATACAATAAGCTTCCCCCAAGATATCAGCCAAATAGCAAAAGAACTACCACACAAAATTCAAGATCTAGATGTGTTGATTGTCAATAGGTCAAATGGTAAGGGTCATTCTTATGAGTGCTATGTAAGAAGAAGCCATGTCCAAGAGGCATTAAAATACAAAATAAGAAATGATCCGCTGTATTGAGATGTGATTGTCAGTGCTGACCACCTACCAGAGCTTCTAGAGAACAGAACTACAGAACTAATGTAGCAAACATCATCCATACAATTGAAATACTAGACGATGTAACAAAAATTAGGAGGTAGAGGAAGAAAGTGAAGAAGAGTGCACAAACAATGCCTACACAAATAAATCATCCTTTGTACCGGCACCACACAATAAGCAGCGAGAACTTGATCTTATCAAAGAAGCATTGGATATTACCACTACGAATAGCCAAAAAGTTGATTGGTTGACCATATCATCATCGACGATAAATGAATACAACACGGTTGGATTGCTTGATATGGCATTCCCAACATTGTTCCCAAATGGTAGAGCTCTGCAACTGCAACCAAGGCTGAAAGAAGTCAAAATGCACGAGTATGTAGTACATTTGCTAAAATTCCAGGACCAATGATTTGGGAGACATCCAAGGTTTTGTTATTTTGTATTCAACCTAATGATGAGACATCGCAGCCAAAGCTTAGCAACAATATTTGTAAAGCAGAATGTTGAACAAAGTATTCCACTAAGCATGGATGATCTACGAGCCCATATGAATACCCTTCCTGATAGCCAATTGGCCGAGGAGCTCTTGCACTATGGGGGCACGATGAGAGGAACACAACCATACTGGAGCATACGATGCAAAGAACTCTCAAACATGATTCACCAACTTGGCCTGCCTACTCTCTTCTTCACACTCAGTGCTGCCAATACAAAATGGCTAGATTTAGAAAGGATCCTTTCTACAGACGGCAACATGTTGCAACATACAGGACGTCAATGCCTAGAGAATGTAATCAACAACCCGCACCTAACATCACTGTACCTACACCAACGCTTTACAATTTTTTGCAAAGAAGTGATTGAAAAACTATTTAAAGCAAAAGAATATTGGTATGGATATGAATGGCAAAGTCGGGGCACAACGCATATACATGGATTCATCTGGCTTGAAAATGCCCCAGATATGATCAACATAGATTGGCAGAACAACATGGCCATAGAAAGAGCACGTGACTTCTTTGATGTATACATCACTGCAAGGAACCCATGTAATCTAGATGAAAAGAATAATACAATTCACCGGTGTCGTAATGAGGACCCATGCCTACTGGACACCAACAATATCCTTACCACAGATGGGTATGCTGACTATGTAGAACTCCTCAATCGAGTACAAAGACACACAAAATGTAAGGATGGGGCCTGCTTACAGAAAAAGGGGCCAAATGATGGAATGCCACTATAAAGCCCCTTGGAAGGAGCAACCGAATTCGACACTAACATGTGATGAGTCAGGTAAAAAGGAATACGCACCTGCAACAATTGATGACAGACTCAATGTACACAATCCTGAAATGTTGTCCATATGGCAAGCAAATATCGATTACCAAGCTGTAACATCAAAGGACCAAGTTCTAAAATACATAGCCAAATATACAGCAAAAGCAAAAAAAATATCAGAGACCTGCAAAGACATGCTAACTAGAATATGTACTAGTAGTCAGCCGAAAGAACCAGCTGTGAAAGCGTACTGCAAGTTTATGATGGAACTCATTGTGGAATGTGATATAAGTGCCCAAGAGACATGCCAAATGCTACAAAAGTTGCCTTTGGTCATGTGCAATAGAAAATTTACCAACCTCAACGTAGGACGCAAGATACTACATTGGCTTACTCAGGAAAGAAATAGAGCACAAATACAAAATAGTTACTTACAAACATACATGAGCTGACTTGAAGAAATGGAAGCAATATTGCTAATTGAATCTGCTAGGTTATTCTCATATGCAGCACAATGACAAGGGGACAAATGGAAAAAAAGAAAAGATAGAGCCATCGTTAATATATACCCAAAATTTTACAGCATTCGAGCCATTGACTCTGAATAGTTCCAAACATTCTATTGGAGTGAATTGCTATTGTACAAACACTTCAGAAATATTAAACAGGACATCGGATTTACAGAGGATGTAATTATTGCAAATTGGTACCAGTTGAGTTCATATGGATACACTGTGTGGCATGTACCCCGCTCCACTACAGGCATCTCTGAGGTTGATGACCAAGAAGACAATAATGATGAAACCGCTTCATTAAATAACATAGAAATGCAAGAATGGGAACTATTGTCATGCATGGGCTGCATTAATTATGATGACCTTGATGATATACAGATGCTTGGTAGACGCAAATTTGATATGAATCAAAATTGGCAAGAACATACAATACTGCCAAATCTACATACAAATGCCACTAGTCAAGACAGTGCACCCATCTTCAAATTATCGCCCAACCAAGAGGAGGCCCTCAAAATAATTATCGAACATAGAAAAAGCCAATTCGTCTAGCTTCAATACATCATAATCCAAGGTAGAGCAGGAACTAGAAAAACACACCTAATAAAATGCATACGCCATGCACTAAGGGGTAATGCTCAAACGCAACAACAACAAATTCTAATACTTGCCCCGGCAGGACTAGCTGCATTTAACATCAATGCAACCACTATCCATTCAGCCCTCAAAATCCCCATAAGAGACATGCATCCACTTAATGGCCAAGGACTGACAACATTCCAAGAAGCCATGCGGTATATCAAGTATATCCTAATTGATGAGATGAGTTTCATTGGTCCAAAACTACTACTAAAGATCGACAACAAACTACGTGAGGCTTTTCCTAATGACCAATCAACACATTTTGGAGGAAGATCCATTATCCTAACCGGTGACCTTGCACAACTACCCCCAATATTAGACAAGCCCATGTATGCAGCACACTTAGATGCCCTTGCAATTTGGAGACAATTCTGAATTGTTGTAACATTGCAGACCATATTCTGCCAAAGAGGTGAACGCCCTACAGAAATACAATTCAAAGCAGCACTGACCAATATGTGTGATGCAAAACCAACATAGCAAGACTGGGAACTACTAATGATGCGATCAAAACACCAAATACCGATTGAAGGAAGTAAATAGTTTGACAACCTACTCCACATCTTTACTACAAATGATACTGTGACTACACACAATCGAAGAATGCTGAAACAACTCAACCGCCCAGTTGCCATAAACACCGCAACAACTTTTCACAACAATCAAAAAGACCACTTAGATGAAGAACAACTCCAAAAAAATGTGCTCCTATGTAAGGTTGAACGCATCATGCTCACAGTGAATATATGGACACAAACAGGACTTGTCAATGGAGCACTTGACAACATCACCAAAATTGTCTATAGTCCTAGCTCCAAGCCACCCGATGTTCCTATGCATGTTACAACTAGGATTGACATTTATACTGGACCGGTATGGGATCCAACAGATCCAAGATGTGTTCCAATAACACTAATTTCATTGGGCAACAGAAGACAAATGCCTATCACTATGGCGTGGGCCATAACAATTCACAAATCACAGGGCCTCACACTAGAGAAAGAAACAATTGATATTGGACAAACAGAACGGCAAGGCCTAACATTCACAGCAATGTCACGAGTCAAATCAATAGCAAGACTTCGAATAGATCCAGCTTTTTCCTTTGATAGATACAAAAAGATGCAGAATAATCCATTCACCAATATCAGAAAGAATGAAGAATGGCGCCTACATCAACTTTGTTTTACAAGAAATTTGAACCCACCTTCATATGTACTGGTGCTGCTTGCCTTGCTAACTAGCATTATGTTGCAACGCCAAAGCACTTATAGGACTACTACTATAAACCATTACTAATGCCTTCTTCTATTATGTACTTTCAGGGGCCATGAGAAGAATCTGTTCATCACTGAAAGCGAACTGCACATGTTGGCAGGCATAAAGTTAAAGTGATAACAATCTTATAGGTATTCTCACAGTAATACCCACTTTCATGATCCCTGGCTACTCTTAGACAAATAGATATTGAATTTAACCCAATCGAAGAAGTTGCTCGGTGGTAGAGCAACTGATAATGATGGTTAGGAGTTGTAAGAGCCATGCCATTTCATTTGGTTTCTTCCTCCTTTTCAATGATTTTATATATCGCTTATGTGACAAATCTACTGAACCTAGTATTTAACCTGATGTGTTTGCTGCACTCTCAGGTGCCACCCAAAAAATGCCAAGAATCTGATACCCACCTGTGTTTGCTGCATTTTAGTGTTCATCACGACTGTGGTCAACAAAGGAAAGAAGCAAACTATTTCGAGGTAATGGAACCGATCAATCGCAGGCAGCTCACCATCACACTTTTTTGGAAACCATAGTTTCGCAACTGCAACTACACTTTTTGTTTATATATACTGACCTCTTCCAACAGAGACCCTCACTTTTTCAAAGACTACCTGACTGCTAATCTTGTGTTATAGAATCTCAAAATTGAGCACATAAACTACTCAATCCTATGAAGGCCTAGCTACACCCGCCTTTTCTTTGAATAAGTTTCGTTCCTCTGTTATTCTCCCATATAAAAGCATCATTTCTTAGCTAATGCTGGTACAGAATTCTTGTTTATTCTCTTTGATATTAGGCATCACCGTGCAAAATACAGGTAACTCAAATAAGTACTTATCTCCTTTGGTGGTTCTGTTTTGACCCTCGTCCATGGATCACAAGTTAGATAATCTCAAATTGTTGTGTGTATCGATTTTATGTCAGCATTTCAACCTCATATTGGGTTAAAGTTTAATTCATGCATAGAGAATATTCATTCTATAACTGTGTTCCGATTCGTGTCATACAATCTTTGACCCACATTATGTTAAAGAGTACTTTGCACTATAAAGAATTTTCAAGACTTGACTTTTAGTTTTGAGAATATAGAAGAAAATAATGATGCAGCTATTCTGAAAATGGAATCAAAGCATATGTCTCTGATTCTGAAATTGAAATGAGTCTGAAGGTGACATCAAAGAGAACATATTGGATAATTTAGTTTTGAGAATATAGAAGAAAATAATGATGCAGCTATTCTGAAAATGAAATCAAAGCATATGTCTCTGATTCTGAAATTGAAATGAGGACAAGCTTGCAAAAAGCCTCAAAGAATTTCAAGATTCATATTTTCATAAATTGCACTAGAGTATGAGGAATTCTGAAGAAAAACTGACAATAATAACATTATTTGGAATATTATTCATGCCCATGTTATATGTCATTATGAATGTTCTATTTGTTCATGTTTCTTATGGACAAAGGTAGCGATTTTCATTTTGTGTTTGCTCCTATACAGCAATGCCTATCGGTTGTACCCTTGGACCCTACCGAGGTTAAAGTGCTAGTTATATGAGGATCTTTAACAATGTTGCATATTTCACTCTCAATGCCATGTTGTTTAGCCAGGCTAGTATCTAGTGTAAAACAGTAGAAAAACTTAATTTAAGTCTTTAAGAAAGCTTCCACAATGTTTACTCGAATTAAAACACCTCTCACTGCACATGGTGAATTTTCAAGAACTCCATCCGATTCGTTTTCATTGTTATTGGTAATTGCACTCCCATTTACATCTCTAACTTCTCATGAGGAATTTCAAACAGTTTGGGAAAATTTTCAAACAAGTTAATAACCATCTTGAAGAGGTAAAGAAACACATGTTTTTGGAGAGATTAATTAACATACACAATTTGAAAGTTATCATTAACTTGTTTGAGAGGTTAATGGTTAATGATAAACTTGAAAATGTGTAATTTGAGTCTCTCAATTAACCTATGATAACTTGGGGCTCAGAAGTCAAATTTTGAAAATTTCAAGTGTTGGGTAGAGCTAGGAATGAGCCGGAGTCATGAAGATTTAGAAACTCAAAAAATTAGAGATAAAATGACCATTCCAATGATTAAAATGGGATGTATTTCACACATAACTAGTGGATTAATAGGTTCAAAAATTGAAATACTTTATGACTGGGTAACAAAGCTAAATCTATCAGAGTTGCACTAAAGGGTGATATAGAGAAGCACATTAGTTCATCCTGGGATGATAGAGGACTCTAAGTATAAACTATCAATGATCTCAAGGCTAAGTTTTCCACATGTGTTATTGCCTACAAAATATGTCAATCAAGGTGTTGTTATGGATTTAACCTACAAAATTATGAAGAAAGGTTCCAAAATTGACCATGTTGAGCTATTGCAAAAAAAAAACTTGAAGATAATATAAAACTATAGTTTTTTGTGAGTATGCATCTTTTTCTACTTACATAATTTTTTGTCTACAATAAGTGAAGTTTAATGTAATAGTAAGGGGCCCATAAATTATCAAATTAGTGATTATATTAATAGTTTGGGCAATACCTTTGACCAAGTGATGAATGTTTTTTTTTTAATAATTCAAGTTTGGAATGCAACAAAGGTTTAGAATTCAAACACAATTAGTTGGGGATTACAAATACATAATATTTTCCTTAGTAAAGATCGATAGATATCTTATTAAGGATGTAAAATTGAGTGCTATATGGTTGGAGCTTTTGGGATATGAACATGAGATTGTTCAAGCTACGTAGAACATTAAAGCTCTACTAGAAAAAACAATAGATAGGAAAGAGAAAAGGTTTAGCACATGTGAACAAGAAAAGAAAATAGTTAAAATGGAAATTTTAGTGCCTACAATTGAGAAGAAAACTAAGAAAATGATAAACACTTTAGAGGAGGCATTCCATGATGAGAAAGATGATTCAATTGAAGAAGAATTCAATGGTAGTTAAGAAGAATCTAAGGAGGAAATTGTAGTAGACCAACCTAAAAGAGAGAAGGGTAATAAATGAATATTCAAAAACCTCTTTGTCCTAAAGTTATACAATGTAGCATTAGAGTTGAAATAACATCTATACCCCTTACCAAAAAAGAAAGAGGCAAAACCATTGGGTCCAAGAAGAAAAAACACTCAAACTTATGAAAAGAGGAAGAATATCAAGGAGTTGTAACCAAGACACACAAAAGGAAAAACAAGAAATTTATTAAAAATGATGCTGGTGACAAAACTAAATCTAGCGACAATTGCCAATTTAGAGTCATTAAGGATGTTGTACCAAAAATTGTAGCGTAGTTTTATAAATTAATAAGGACAATTAGAATAATGTCGTCAATGCATACATAAAAATATCATAAGATGAAAAGATGATGCAATTAACAAAGAATATAATAAAACAAAGGATTATGGAGAAGCTTATCTATTCAATAAGATAAACTTGATATCATAATTAATGAGTTGGATAATACTTCATCAGAGATAATCAAATTACTCCAGAATTTATATAATGTTTGAGAAGTCAAATGCTTTGTATAATTGTATATATATGTTTGAGAAGTGAGCTCATCTTTCTCTTTTTTTTGTAATCATAAATACTAATATCCTTGAGGATTCTAACAAGACCTAGGCCCCTAACAAGGATAGGTTCACCCAAATGGTCACTATCTTTCACAAGATACATTTTGTATGTGGATAATTTAATTAGTAGAACCCCCACTAGAGATTTCCCTTGTCCAAGCTTTTTCTACTTAACAAACAATGGTGTTTTGCATTTCATTGTGATATTCTTTTATTTTTAACAATTGGTATAAGAGAATAGTCACTATGGATTTGGCATAATTGTAGAAGAACCATGAAGAAGCTTTTGAGTAACTTGACAAGGTGTTGATTAAAAAAAAAAGAAAAGAACAAATTTAAAGATTTATAATATTTCATTCTGAAGTTAAAAGAACAAATTGAGAGTAGATGAGGGAAAATAGAATTACATGATCAAATCAAGTATTATGAACCAGATTCAAGGCTTAAGGAGAGTGAGATTCTAGAATATGAGCTTATAATTACAAAGTTGAAGATAATTATGAATGAAGATGAGAGTAAAAGTAAAACATATTTGAGATCTAAAAATGTAGATTTGAAGTATCAACTTACTATGGGGACATTTAAACTCAAGACTACACACTTACAATTTTTAGAACATAAGAAGTACACCATTATTGTTAAAGGGGAACTTAAAAAAACTAAGCAACATCTTGATAAGTTATATTCATCAAATGAAAATCTTGATGAGCATATTATGGCACCAAGTCTCATTGGAGACATAATAAGAATTGGATATGTTGAAGGAGAATGATCTTAAGGATCTGAAGTGGAATGGAATCCACTCCTCACCAATAATTTTTTGATACAATTATATCTTATGGATATCTTCAAGGTAAAGGAGGATAGAAAGATTAAATGTACCTTAAATATATCTTATATATTTATTGTGATGCATTCAGATGAATATTAACCAAGATAAATTATATATTTTCTTTTTCTTTTATTGTTAAAAAGGAACTTACACAAACTAAGCAACATCTTGATAAGTTATATTCAAGAAATGAAAATCTTGATGAGCATATTATGGCACCAATTCTCATTGGAGACATAATAAGGATTGGATATGTCAAAGGAGAATGATCTTAAGGATTTGGAGTGGTATGGAATCCACTCCTCACCAATAATTTTTTGATAGTGCATCCTTTGGTAAATTAGGCACCATTTGAATTGTTGTTGAGAAATATGAAAATTTATCATCATCATCGATATAGACCAACACTTTGTGTACATAATATCAATTAACCTACAAAAAGTAGTATTCCTCGTGCCTCCTACAAATAGCATCTATCAATTTCCTACAAATTGAATAATGAAAATGGAAAATATCTCTGCTAAATGATTCCAATAGTCCAAAGCAGATGCAAAAAATTAGATTGCAAGCAAGAAGAGCACTGAATAATGAGATTTTTTTAGCAATCTATAAGATTGGACTAATTCATGATCATAGTATGCAAGAAAAAAAAAGAATTTAAGTAGGTTCAAACCCTTAATCCTTGGAGCCCACAGTGGGATAGAATAATTAAGCATTTGAGAAACTATGATGGTCTACCCCATCTCTTGGCCCAAATGCCATTTTATGTTCACTTAGTGCCTTTTTCAAGGCCAAATCACATTTTCAAACCCATCAAGCACCTTTTTCAAGGTCAATTTAACTTTTTAGGCTTGCAATCACCTTTTTCTAGGCCCAAGTCCCTTTTCTGGCTCCTCAACACATCTTTAGGTCTTCAAATGATTTTTGTAACCTAGATGCCTATGTTGTTTTGTCCTTAACATATATGTAAACAACAATATTTGGGAAAAATGTCAAATACATCCCAATAGCCTAATTTAAAAAAAAAAAAAAATCCAAAAATAGTTCCACAAAACAACCAGAACAAAAAGTCAAAATAAATGCAATAAAATTCAAAAATATTTTGAAAAACTTAAAAAATAATAATTCAAAAACACCATATATTCCACAAAACCACAAACATCAATTCTTAAGTCAAGTATTCACCAATATTTTCTTTTTGATGATCTGATGTTTTCATATGTTTCTCATGTCCATTTATAAGTGCCTCCTCCAACCTAGAAGGCTATGTGTACCTCGACAAGGTTCATATGAAAACATTGGTGAGGTTCTGAGTTAATATTCTTGAAATAATTCATTACAACTAACCCACATTTTCAATACATAATATAATATACAAAATAATATTTTAGGAACAAAACAAATTGAAAATTTTATTTCTTTAATAAACTAGCACAGCTTATAAACCATGGAAACGACAGCACAAGAACATTTGTTTGTGCAACTCCACACAAGGAAGAAAACAAAAAAAAGAGTGCTCATGGAGCTCCTCCTTATGGAGGTTGGACATTTGGATTTCTTGATAGAGGCATTCCCACTTGCATGGTCCTAGATGATGAAGCTCTTGGCATTAGTCTTGCATCTTCACAAATTGTATTCATTAGAATTGAGATATGCCATTGTCTCAATTGAGTATTTATCTATTTCATAAATGTCCTATCCGAGAAGGAAACTCCTCTCCTATGCTCCGAGGGAACTTCCTAATGGTACAATCTCATATAGTATGTTGTTTCTCATGCTAGCTTTTCTAATTGCTCTTGGACTTCATTCATATCTGCCCATAGTTTGGCTACCCTAGGTACTATTATTTCTTGTTGAGCTATATCCTAGCCTGCCTTATAGGTATTCGCAATCATTTTCCAAAATTCTCTCTCATGTTTCACCTCATGCATCTAGTTCATGAAGTTTGTGATCCTTTTATTAGCCGCATTCAATTGCTTTGTAACTAATACACTATGGCATTGGTATTTTCTATCGTTTCTCTAAATGCGTCTACCTGAGCTTGCAACCACATGTTCTCATTGTGGATTTTTTCTATCGATGTCTTTTCTGCTTCCAGAGATGCCTCTGTAGTCTCTAATCTTGCTTGTTCTACTACCAGCATTGCCTCTGCTCGTTTTGCCTCCTCACATGCTCTATCTTCTATAGCTTGCTTGATTAACTCTTGAAAGAACTCAAAATCTTTCTCTACATTATCAAGTCACTCTGTGTCAACCTCCAATTCTTTCTTTAGCTCCACTTCTATCGCTATGACTACATCATGAATTACTTGCAAGATAATATTAGGTTGCACTTCTCTAAAAGGACAAAATTAAGACATGACAAAACCACTCACCTTTTTCATAGATAAGTCAATCATTCCCCCCAGTATGTTCTTTCCATGCCAAAATGATGATGCCACTGGCTTCACCACAAGTCCTTGTTCTATAACTGGGGTAGTCACTTTCATAGGAGTTTGATTTTTTGGTTGGCTATCTGTAAATTAGACACACACATTGCTTTCTTCTAGTTGTGTCAGATCACCTGAAGATCTAGTCTCATCTTCTATCTCATCTTGCCTTGCAATCTACGTCGTCCTTTCAGATAACATCTGCAATAGGGTACGATCCTCCTCTTTTTATTCTATTGGCTCCTGGGACAAATCACCTTGGCTTGCCTCTATCATTTCCTGCTCACACTAACACATAGTTTGATGGGAAGATGTTCCACTCGCTTCTTGCCAACTACACTTTTCCATTTTGTGTCTCGTCCACCACACTCCTTCTGCTAGGCTATCACTATCATCGTCCATCCAACCTCCACTTCTTGTCTCTACCGACTCAGATATTTGTTGTGATTGGTCTTGTGAGTTTGCCATTGCTATTTTCATACAAAAAATTGTTTGCACAAGCTTCTCTTGTATTTTTTAATCATGCAAATGTACTACAAGCTCAATGGATATTGCTAACATATTTATGGAACCAACAATATCAATACCTTCCACTACATGCTACCGACTGATTGAGAGCAGGTGAGATGTCCACTACCTTTTCCACAAACAATTAGCAACACAATTCACGATACATCACAATCAGATGACAATTAACCTTATCTTTCCAATCAAGAATCCAATGCCTTATGACAGCTACATGACAATATTGTTTCTTCTCAGATACATTCCACTATACACTTATAATTTTCAAGCCAAAACTGTACGCACAGACTTTTCTAATAAGTTATTGACCACTTACATCCAATGTGTGTTCACAACTATTTATTGCACACAACAATTCTACCAAGTGGGGACCACATTCCCATTTATTGTACAAATTATTATATATTACGCTTGCTTCACACACAACCATGACTAAAAGAATTGAAATATACTTTTTTTCCCTTATGTCATGTTTTCTAGCAACTCAATGATGTCCACGACTAGAGACACCAGGATGAGATCATGGGCCTTTTCTTTGTTTTTCAATTTGTGGTGTTTGTTATATACTATGACAATTTTGTAATTTATTTAAATATTTGTACATTACTATAAATATTTTACTTTCTTGTACATACTTTTCTTTTTGTTTGATGAAATGATAAAGTATTTATATTGCCATGGTTGAATCAGTCGTAATTTTACTATATCATGTTTTTAGTGCAGAGCAGCTCACACACAAAATCATTCAAGTAAGTTTGCAGCAACAATAGAATCCTGAGATCTTTGTATTTATACTATAGTTTATCATTTAAGTTGTTATATAGACTAAAGTATTTTTGTTTATTTAAGTTGTTATATAGACTAAAGTATTTTTGTTTATTTTATTTGATACATAGATTTTATATTTATTCTGTTTGTATGAGTTTTGAATGGTGTCAAGGAAAAATCTTAAATCTATTTTATATATGAAGATTGTAAGTTCATTATGACTTTTATGATAAAAAGATTTTGCTTCTAAATTGATTAGTACGCTTTATTTGATTGCGAAAATTATATTTCAAAACTGAAATTTCTCCATATAGGAGACTTTCAATGAATCTAAATCTTACGAGGCATATGTTTGGACATTTATTTTAACTATCGCAAGACAAAGAGAAGAGAAGATGTGGCTTGGATGGCTGCCTTCAACACTTGGACATGATTATTAAGTTTATTGACGAGTTAATAAGCTCATTGATGAGGTTACTGACAAGGAGGAGGAAGTTGCTAAGTCTATGGGCGATATTGGAAGGTTCACGATTATGAATATGTTATTTCAATCTCCGTGTTTTCCTTTCTATATATAACCGGTTGCTTTCCTATCGACGGATTGCATTCTCCTTGAATCATTCGATTCTAAAATTATCCTCTCCCTTTTAATAATTTGGATCTATTTACCATTTCTATTTACCATTTATTTTATTTTATTTTATTCTGTTAAGAAAACATTTCTCCTTATGGTCTGTTTTAACATTCATGAACCAAAGCTTTTAATCTTCTTGTTGTGTATTCTACTCTAGTATCATTATGGCATTATTGTCTAACATTTTTTCTTTTTAGTCTTGTCCAACTTTGTGTCTTTGATGTATCTATCTTATAGATCTTCACTTGAAGAACATGCTACCTTGGCTCAAACAAATATCTCCTTATCTATAGTAAAACTTTAGCATCATGATGCTATTTTCTTTCATTACATCCTTTACGATACATATTCAATCAGATTCATAAGCCTACTAAATTAGGGAAAATATCTAAATTCAAAAATTATATATCTCCATTTACAATTTAGACACACTTTTCTAACCACTTTATTCACAAGAGATCTTATATTATCCTTTTTCCTTTAAGGATGCTTTATATATCAAAAAAATGTTATCCAATGCTACATTTGTATTATTTGCATGTTCCTTTCCCACTTGTCATTTCTCAGCATTTCTCATTTTGACCTAGTGCACCACAGAGACATTTTCATGCCATATATTCATCCATTGGCATTCCAACATTGAAGTATTGTGCATGCATATTTTTTTCCTATTTTTAACACTCTTTAGTCATTACAAATGACTCAAAATATTCTAAGAATGGTTGGGAAGCCTCGTTTTCCCTCTCTTATCTCCTTAAAAAACATATATCTTCTTATTTGAACATATCTCTCTCCCTTTGAAAATCAGATTATTGATTTTGTCTTACTACATGAATTGTTTTTTTTAAATGGATGATTGATTTTGCTTCCTAATCCCTGAAGCTCACTCTTTCATATTCACAATCATCACCTTTTCTCAACAAATTTATCATCTACCCTTCTCGCCAAAGGGGAAGATTGTGTTCCCCAGTTCCAGTAGCCTTTATAATAGTGACCTTCCACAGGGATTGAAATAACCTATTCACGGTCTTGACCTTCCAATATTGCCCTTAGACTTACCAGCGTCTCCCTTGATGGCAGTGAGCTTCTCAGTAGCCCAATCAATGAGCTTGTCAATAAAGTGATCAATAAACTTAACAATCAAACATGAGGAACATTGATGCTGGTGGAGTGAGCTTTTGTGAAAATTTTGATTTTGTCTCATACTCAATGAATTTGTTGATTTTGCCTCTTAATTTCTACCATTGAATTTATTGAATTTGGAACTGTCCGAAATACGATCTGGGAATTAGCGAAATGATGTCCATGAATACGACTGCTTCAACCCCAAGACTTGGAACTGGTTAGCTGCCGATTACATTTCGTCTAAATACTTGCTTACATGGGTGAGAAAGAAATTATTATTGCATCTTTTAGTTTACTCAGGCAAACATCATCATATTCAACTTTGAGTGCACGAATTTGACACTTGCTGATTAGAATTATTAACTCATAGTTCTGTATGCCCAAAGCCAAAGCATCCGAATATAAATACAGAATGATGCCGCTTATTCCAAAGACAAATGTAATTCTTCTGATTCCTGAGAAAGAATGCAGCCTATTAACAATGAAAAATATGAATTCCAATTGAGAATCATTTTCCAATTCGTTTGTCAAGAATTGTGAACTTGGAACATGTAATAAGGGAATTTGGAACATGTAATAAGGGAATTGACCATTGCAATTGTAACATCAGCTTTAGATTTAAATTAAATAAACTTGAGCAAACTTTAAATTATGCATATATAAAATTTATTTTTTATTATAGAATTTCAACAATTTGAATATGTATTAATCATATAATGATGTCTATCTTATTTTTAATGGAATCATTTTATTCTATAGTTAGTGTGTTTATAGATAGTTGAATAATAAAAATAAAGTTATATGAATATGTATAAATATTTAAATCATGGAAACATTTGTTAGAAATAGTAATTTCTAATAAGAATTAATCATTATCATTAGATGTTTCTAGATTGTTAGCTTTAGGTTTAGAATGTGTCAACTGAAGTGAATGGAACACAACATATTTTTATTATGTTGTAGCACATTGTGTTTGGTGTTTTTGCTCTTTTCTTGTGTCTGTACGCCATTAGAGCAAGGTTAAGAAGAGGAGTTTGAAGAACTGGTGAGACTACATATTAAGGTACAAGTAAGGTAAAGATTGTTAAATTGCAAGCACTTAGAAGAGAATTTGAGAATTTACAAATGAAGGATTCTGACTTTGTAGAGCAATTTTTAAATCATGTTATGAATGTGGTTAATCAAATAAGGATGATTGGTGATGATCTTACTGATCAGGAAGTTGCAGAGGAGATTTTAAGAAGTTTTCCTCCTAAATTTGATAATATTGTGGTTGCAATTGAAGAATCTAAGGATTTAATTACATTATCCATAGATGAGGTGTTTGGATCCTTGCATAATCATGAAGACATGTTGAACAAGCATAACTGTAATTAATTGGAGAATGCATTCAAAGCATAAATCACATTTTGTAGAGGCAAAGGAAGAGAAAATTCTAGATTTAGAGGAAGAGGAAGTGGCAGATATAAAATTCAAAAGGAAGAAGGAAAGAGTCCAGATCAAGGAGGATGGAGAAATTAATACTTCAACTCAAGGGGATGCAATAATAGCTAGACATCACAGAGGTATGATAAAACAAATTTTCAATGTTATTACTGCAAGAAGTTGGACATTTTGCAAATGAGTGTAAAAAGAAACAAGTTGATATGAGTAACCTAAATACAAATTTTACTGAGAGTAGTTATGAGATGTTCATTACTTGCAATGTAGCCTAAGAGAGTTCAAATGATTTTTGGTTTCTAAATTGTGGTTGTAGCAATCATATGACAAGAAACAAAGATTTTTTTGAAAGCTTGGATAGATCAATTAAATAAGAAGTGAAGTTGGGAAAAAATGAGATAGTGGAAGTAAGCGAAAAAGTTACAATCAATGTCATAACAAAGCATGGTAAGAAATCTATTTTTGATGCATACTTTGTACTTGGTTTGAAACATAATCTCATAAGTGTGGGACAACTTAGTCAAAAAGGTTATAGAGTTATTTTTGAGAAAAAATTGTGCACTATATTTGATATGCCTCCTAGTAACTTGGTGATTGTAAGGGTACAAATAAAAAATAATACAATGTTTCCACTTCAGATGAAGAGCAATATGGTTGACGAAATTGTAGCAAGTTTCAAGGCAACAAGTCAAGATTAGGCATGGATACAACACTTGAGGTATGGTCATCTAAATTTCAAAGGATTATCTTTATTGCAAAGAAAGGAAATGGTAAGAGGCTTACCCCCAATTAAAGCATCATTAAGTCCATGTGAAAGTTGAATTTTGGTCAAACATCATACAGATAGTTTTTCAAAAAGGATGTCATATAGAGCAAGTGTCACCTTTAGAAATTGTGCATTCAGATATATGTGGTCCAATCAAAATACCATCATTAAGGGGGATCATTTATTTCAACATTTATTAAAGAATTTAGTAGAAAGACATGTGTTTACTTTCTTAAATACAAATCTGAAACTTTTGGCAAATTTAAAGAATTCTAAGCTTTTGTTGAGAAACAAGGAGGCGAGTATAAGTCAAATGAGTTTTTGGATTATTGCAGCAATCATGGAATTAAAAAGCAATTTACTATCAGTTACACACCACATCAAAAAGGTGTTGCAGAGAGAAAGAATAGGATAACAATGGAGATGGTAAAAAGCATGTTGAAAGGTAAGAATCTTCCTAATGAGTATTGGGCTGAGGTAGTATTTTATGCTATTTATATCTTGAATAGGAGTCCAACAAAGATTGTGAGGGACATGATTTCACAACAAGCATCAAGTGGAAAGACTCATAGTGTCTCTCATCTCAAAGTATTTGGTTGTATTGCATATACACATGTTCCTAAATAAAGTGAAGTAAGTTAGATGATAAGAGTGAGAAATGCATTTTTTTGGCTATGATGAGCAATCTAAGGCATATAGGTTGTTTAATCCTATCACCAAAAGACTCATTGTGAGTAGGGATGTTGTATTTAAAGAGGATGAATCTTTGGATGGAAATATAGATAAAATAGTTACCATATGGTGAGAAGGATAAAAAGGATCATGAAGATCAAGAGGATCAATCAAGTGAATGAGAAGGAACTCCACCACAAAGTCCACAAGGAGATCACTTAGAAAACAAAGTTGAACATGGAGAATCTTCAAATTCACAAATAAGTAATGATTCCAACCCTATACTTGCACAATTGCAATAAAGGATTACAAGCAAGAAAAATAGAAGCTTGGGTGAAATTTATGATCAAGGAAGTAAAATAGATTTATATAAAAAATTTCTTCATTTGCTCAAGATCCTATGTATTTTGAAGATGCAATTAAGGAAAGGAATTATATTAATGTAATGAATGATGAAATAGAATCTATCAAGAAAAATGATACTTAGGAATTAGCTGATTTGCCTAAGAACAAATATTACATTTGTGTAAAATGGGTTTTTAAGACTAAGTTTAAAGCAAATGGAGATGTTGACAAATATAAGGCAAGGTTAGTTGCTAAGGGATTTTCACAAGAATATGGGGTTGAATATAATGAGACATTTGCACCTATAACAAGACTTCATACTATTAGAATAGCATTAGCTATTGCAGCTCAAAACAAATAGATGGTTCACTAGATGGATGCCAAATCATCCTTTTTGAATGGATATTTGGAAGAAGTCTATGTGCAGCAACCACAAGAATATGAAATAAGAGGAAATGAAGAAAAAGTTTATAAGTTGAAGAAGACACTCTATGGATTGAAGCAAGCTCCAAGAGCCTAGAATAGTAGAATAGATTCATATGCGATGGAAAATAGATTCAAGAGAAGCACTGGTGAACCTACATTATATACCAAGATTAATGAACAAAGTTAGATTTTGATTTTTTGTTTATATGTTGATGATTTGATTTTTATTGGCAATTTATCTATTGAAATGTTCACATTAGCAATGAAAAAGGAATTTGAAATGACAGATTTAGGATTGACAAAATATTTTCTTTGCATTGAAGTTACTCAAAAATGACAAAGGAATTTTCATTTGCCAAAGTAAATATGCAAAATATTTTGAAAATTTTTAGATTCATAAATTGTAATCCAATTTCTAAACCTATGGTAGTAGGCACCAAATTAAATAGAGAAAATACTGAGAAAGATTTTGACTCAACTATTTTCAGAAGATTGGTTGGTAGTTTGATGTATCTCACTACTAATAGACTAGATATTAGGTATGGGGTGAGTTTAATCTCTAGATTCATGAAATCTCCTAAGAACTCACATTGGCAAGTAGGAAAAATAATTTTGAGATATATTGTAGGAAATATGAATAATCGCATTTTGTATTCTACTTCAGATGATTTTCAATGAGTTGATTATACAGATAGTGATTTTTTAGGGAATACTAAGGATAGAAGGAGCACATCTGGATATGCATTTCATCCTAGGACAGGTGTTGTAGCCTAGGCATCAAAGAAGCAACCTGTAGTCACTCTCTCATCAGCTGAAGTAGAGTATGTATCAAGAACAACAACAATATGATAAGAATTTTGAAAGACTTAATTTTAGCTCAAGATGGACCTACTACAATCTATTGTGATAACAAGTGTACTATTTCTCTTTCAAAGAACCATGTGTTTCACAAGAGGAAAAAGAAAATTGATACAAGATATCATTTCATTAGAGAGCTATCATTTCTTTAGAAATTAATCTACAACATTACAGATCAGAGGAGCAACTTCCAAATGCTATCTTCACCAAGGCTTTAGCATAGGAACAAATTGAATTTTTCAGGGAAGCATTGAGAATTATAAATATTCATGATGTAGATAGTAGAGATTAGGGGGAAGTGTTAGAAATAGTAGTTTCTACTAAGAATTAATCATTCCTCATTAGATGTTTCTAGATTATAAGGTTTAGGTTGTGTTAGCTGAAGTATTTTCTAGAAGCTTAAGTTGGTCGGCTATATTATTTTCTAAAAAATTGTAGATATTTTATCTTATTGTCTAATGATATATTTCTCTAGAATATTGTACACTTGCCTATAAAAAGGCACCATGTACACTTTCAAATGGCAGACCAATGAAGAAGGCTACATCAACTAGTGAAAAGTGGAAAGTTGTGGAGGAATATTGTTCTCATCATGGAGTCTTTTGGATAGCAAATCAATTTTGAGACCAATGGGAGCATGTTTTGCTAGACTATAAGAGAATAAGAGATTATGAGTTACATATTCCCTCTTGCCATGATAGTTATTGGATTATGAAAAGAAAAGAAAGAGAAAAAGGATCTTACGGATGTAGTGGAGACAAATTTTTGGACTAATAGAGTTATTGATCCTGGAAATATACTAATTTTTGGACTAATAGAGTTATTGATTTTGGACTTATAAATTGAGTGAAAAATACTTAAATTCCAAATGAAAACTCTCTAGGGGATGAATTCTATGCAATGAAGAGCATGTTAGAGGTCAATATACACAGACAATGAAAGTGAAAAGGGATAAATAGGCAAAAAGTAGAAGGCAAATTTGAGAGCAACTAGCATGAAAAATACGATTTATGAAAACAACAAACTAGTTGTTTCTACATTACAGGTTGTTGAAGAGGGTCACATGAAACGTAATGAAAACAACATCCTTAGTAGCCTTCTTCCGTGAGCTTAATCTTGTCCTTTTACTTGGTCCTCTAGGAGACACCACCTCATTAGTCTTCTTCCCTAAACTTGTTGCAGCCACGCATAGACTGGAAGTCATTTGCTCCGTTTTGTTTCCACTTTCCTTAATTAGGTTATGGAGATCTTGTTCATATCCTCCAAATTTTTAGATATATTTCCCAGCTTGGTTTTTAGTAGCACAAGTTTGGCCTAGTCATTGTTATAAAGTGCAGAAGGGCCATGAGAATGACTAAGCCAAACTTGTCCTACTAAAAAGTTGGTCATTTTTTAAAGAAATTTCTTTTACTGTCAATAGATCATATTACATTACATGATCTATTATCAGAATGTAGGAGAACCAAGAAAAGAAAAAAGTAAATTGCCGACTAAGTAAGGTTTTTTTAAAAGAGAAAAGAGAAAAGGAGAGAAGTGACATGCCAAACCAAACTTATAAATTTCAATAGTTGAGAATTTTTTGATTAACAAATTTATGAGCTATTTAATTTGTAGAGATGATTTAAGAAGAAATTATCACAAATGAACAAAAGATGATTTAAGAAAAAAAAATCTCTAAAATTTGTATAAACAAAACTATTTAGCTTTGGGCATATAGAGTTATGTGTCAATAATTTTCTTCATCATCTGTCAAATTTTAGATTGCTGCTACTTGACTCCAAAGAGTTTTGTTTTGAGTTTTTTCCAAATGGCACACATATGCAAGAAGATCAATTTGAAAGCTTAGAAATTTGTATTTGTTTGAGCTGCTTTGAGTGGAGTGGATATCCATGATTGTAGAGGTTTTGAATTTAAAAAAGAAGCAAGAGGGTGCTGACCCGAGCTACAAATAAAGTACACTAGAAATTGTTAAAGAAAAAATTAACAAAACTAATGTAGGATATCCATGGAGACATCAACTAAGGTCTACCTCTATCAAAAAAATGGTTTGAATGTAGTAAATCCACCAACCATAGTCTGCATTGCTAAGGATCAACATGAGACAAGCCCTAATACTAGTTGATATCTCAACCCAAAACCAATAACAAACAATCTAGGTGAGCCCTTGAAAAGTAACACCCCCCTGGTCATAGGAGAGAGAGAGAGAGAGAGAGAGAGAGAGAGAGAGAGAGAGGCAAATCCATCCTCAAAAGGCCTAGAGATAAATCATATGAAACATGTAGCCTATTCTTGTTACACCCTTATATAGGTCCAAAACCACCAATTCAAGTCAACTGTTTCAAAAATCTTTAGTCCCCTCACAAACTCTCTTCCCACCTCACTAGCAGCAAGGGTAGGGAAGATCCTAAATTTAAAGTTGGGGGAGAGAAATTTTCAAACATTGACACTATCTCTAGTATCCACCAAGGATCCATCCCCTTTAATAAAACTAGCCTCTACCACCAAAAACTCCAAAATCAACTCCGCCTCTATAGGAGTCAATCTCATAGTCAAGTCAAGATTGCAGAGGACTCAATCAAAAAACACCACATTCAATTTGGAGGAACACTCCTAGTATAACTTCCTTCCCTCTTATGAACAAGGAAACCCACCTCAATAGAGATAATGAGGAGGAAAATAAAACCCAATAAAACCCTCTTTTGAAACCACTCCACCTTCATGGCACTGAACAAAAAAGTAGTGTTGTTCAACAAACTATAAGCAACATCCACACAATATATCACCACCTCAATAGATGATATCCCCAACTTAATAAGAGTTGTGCCCATACTGTACAACGACATTAACCAGACCTCAAACCAAAGCGTGAACTAAAGGTTCTTTTGAAACCAAAGATGAGAGTTCATCTCAATAGAAACAAAAACCACTTGGTAACTAATAGGAAAACAGGAAAAAGAGCCCACTTAAGAAATTGGTAAATATACATCATGAAAGAAGCACCAAATCTTGATAAGGAGGTAGAGTGAAGAGATCCATGACTTCCAAGTACTAAACCATAAAAGAGCCCCAAAAATTGGCAAACTTAGAAGTAGAACACCCATGGATGAAGAAAGAATGGACAAAAACCAAACTTCCCAAAAGATGAAATACCTTCTAGGATAGATGCCCATTGTTCCAAGGGAACACCAAAAACTCCCAAGTCAACAACTCCAAAGGAGGAATGAGGATTCCCAAACCTGCCAAAAAATAAAACAGCATTAAGCCATAGATCTCAACACAACAGTCTAAGATGCAACATGGAGAGGCATGAATCAATAGTTCCAAGCTCACAAATAGAGCAGCCATCACTAACGGAAGCACCCCATAGTTCAGAAGTGAACCCACCAATGACCAAATTGAATCCCTTTCTACAAAGTAGCATACTATAGAAAATATCACTCCCAAAGGGCTTGGAAGGAAATGACAACCAAGTCCCCCCACTTTGCAGTTGAATCCATCCACATGCAATGTGCTTCCGCTTCCACTTCCACTCCCACTCATGTTTTTCTTATTAGATAAATAATTGATCTCCATTATTTTAGAGTTGGACCATTAGTTTAGATGAGAAAATTAGGTCGAATAATATGCAATCCTTTGTAATATAAAGAGGTGATGTAATTAGATTAATTTGTTTCCATGGAATAAAAAGAATTGGTCTATGCTTAAAGAGCTAGGCTTATGTAAAAAATCTTTGATTTTTCTATTTTCTTTTCTATTACTACATTTGGTTTCTTCAATTGGTATCGAGCAGAACTAAGCCCATTCCCTTAGGGGAGGGGCCAGTATCTTGGCTTAGGTTAGTAACAAATTGCCATGTTTTAATTGTTTTACCAATCATAATGAATACAAATCACATTGGATAGGTTGCAGTCCACAAGCAAAGTGTCGAACCTGCCAAAAGTAACAGTGTGGAGGACATCATACAAAAATAGAGATGTAGCTGCCAGCATGATAAGTGGTTGAATAAAGTACCATCATCCAAAGGAGAAGCAGAAAGATTGAAGTCATAGGATTTTTAGGCCGTACCTGATGGAGAAGAAGATTTCTTACGTTTGATAAGTATTAGTTGAAGATTGTTACTAGTGAAATGGAGAGGAGATCGCTATTGTTTGTTTATTAGTATTTGCTTAGATCTACAAATTTCTACTAGGAGATTAGTGTCTTGTTCCTCCATTCCTGTGAGGCCTGAGAGAAATTTATTGTCTTGTGCCTCCATTCCCGTGAGGCCTGCGATAAATTTATTGCTGTTAGGGAAATAAGTTTGGTAGAGCTACTAGAGGAGCTATTGTATTGAAGATTAAAGCCTTGAAATGAAAAAAAAGGAAGCATTTTGCTAAGAACTAGAGATTATTCAACAAGAGTTTTTGAAGTTATATTTCTATAAAAAGGAAAATAAGTTTGGTAGAGCTACTAGAGATTATTCAACAAGAGCTGTTGAAGTTATATTTCTATGAAAAGGAAAATAAGTTTGGTAGAGCTATTGTATTGAAGATTGGAGCCTCCAAATGAAACAAAAGGTAAGCATTTTGCTAAGAACTAGAGATTATTCAACAAGAGCTGTTGAAGTTATATTTCTATGAAAAGGAAAAAGTATATTATGGTATTGTCAAAAAACTTGTCATTTTAAAAGAGACAATGGTGGATCAAAGTTCAGAAGTTTGAGTAAAGTAGTTCATGATTAGCACACGGAAGTGTCATGATTATTCTTTGTATTAAAGGAGGAGAACACTGAGCCTTGTGGTCTCTCATGAGTAAAGTAGTTGTTGACTACTTGTTTTGATTAGCACACGGAAGTGTCTTGATTATTCTTTGTGTTAAAGGTGGAGAACACTGAGCCTTGTGGTCTCTCATGAAAGAGATAAATAATTAAACAACTGGGTGACTTCTATTAGAAGTGCCATGTGAATCTATAAGACTCTAGTAATGAAGAATTGAATTATGAGATGCATGAGTTAAATTTGAGTGCCTTGAGATCGAATTGAGAGTCTCAGCATTAAAGGGGAGTGCATAGATTATTGTAGCTTGAATCCAATTCCATCATCGAGTGTGATCTGGTAGTTCACCACACAGCAGCAATGACTGATTTAAAAAAATGTAAATCCAAGATTATCTCCGTCATTTACTCTAATTAAAGTATCAATTAGAAAGCGTTTTGTTTGAGTCTTCTCCAAATGGCAAGCCCATGTAAGAAGATCAATTTGAAAACTTAACAATTTGTATCTGTTTGAGCTGCTTCCATGATTATAGAATCGGACTATTAGTTTAGATTAAAAAATTGAATCAACTATTATGCAATCCTTTGTAATATAAAGAAATGATGTAATCAGCTTAACTTGTGTCCATGGACTATGGTACCCAGAGTCATTATGACGGAAGAAGATTGCCGCCAAAAAAGAGTCCAATTTTTCAGGCATGAACAAATTTACGAGCCTCCAGGCGGTTGATGTTTTCCAATTTAGTAGGCCAAAATGAGGGCCCTTCAAAACCATGCCAACCACAATTCTTAGAAAACATTTTATTACAATTGTAGATCGACTTAAAGTGAAGAAAATTTCCTAAAGGATAGAGCTGCAGAGCTGCTTCATAGAGCAAAATTTAATGTTCAAATCCCGAACCTTGTCCAGAAAAACCCAATCACCTACCAATTTATGGTGCCTTAGAGAAAATTGATATTTAAATGCAAGAGATAAGGATCCAAATATTTCACTATTTATCTATGTTGACAACTTCATCAAAGGTACGTGAACCTTTTTCCTAAATATAGCATATCTCATTACTCATTCACAAAATTCAGAGAGAAGAACATTTAATTGATTACTTTTTATGAAAGAGAACATGGTTTTTGGTCCAATACTATTCTTTATCGCATAGGTTTCATAGTCTATCCTCCACTAACCACCATTTCCTATTTTTCTTATATGCAAATGTTGCCAAATTTTTATTTTTTCTTTGCATGTGTGTGAAGGTATGAACCTTTATCTATAGAATAACATCCAAAAAGACATCCCAAGCCAAATACAAGCAATATCATAGATACCTTAATCAACATTACTATATTACTATTCAAACTACCTAATAGTTCTCCAGGTTAATTTTGATACACATTTTTTTCATTATATTTTCATGATTGTTTAATTTTACCATGAGAATACCTCTGCTCTCTCCATCTGTGAATCGGAAGTAACCTCTATTAGCCATCTTCTTGCATAGTCAACACATAGAGGAGCAAACTATTCCGTAATTTTATCTTCTTAATGTTGAACATTTAGAAGAATTTGCTCCTCTATGTGTTAGTTGTGCACGAAGATGGTTAAGAGAGGTTACCTCCATTTCATAGACAAACTAATATCAGTTAGACTATCAGTTATTATTTGCTATATTAAAGGTCAACAAGACGATTAATCTTGTCCTCTTACCTGCGAAGTTGGAGAGAAATGGTTACATCCTCTTTGTGCTTTCCTGGTTGGAAAATCACGGGCGGGAAGTGTTTCTAGCAGTTGTGTTCAGGGGAACTCTTTTCCCTAATTCGCAGATGTATTTATGGACCTCTTTTCCCTAATTCGCAGATGTACAAACAGATGTTCAAACAGTTTTAAACAGATTTAAATAGATTTCCTGTCAGATTTAAATAGACCATTTTAAAAGTTCGTAGCGGGATCGATAACAAACAGAGCCTATTGTTGGGAAGTTGATGCAGAGATAAACGCAACGGAAGCAAACACAATAGCAATAGGAACCAGCACCAGCAAGTGATAGATTATAAATTTCTTCTATTTAATTTATCAAATGAGTAGTACATACATTAGCTCTTCCTGCAAATTTCTTCTCTTCGTAACTTTGTATCCAAAAACTTTCCTCTCAAGCTTAACCTAAACCTAAACCTAAAACTCTACTTATACTTGCTAAGACAGTCTATGAAAAATTCTAGATTATTGCAAAATAGGAAAAACAATCTATAGAATACTCTAGATTGATATAGAATGGGGAAGAATGACCCCACAATGATCTGTACAAATCAAGAGAATTATCTTATCCTAATGATGAAATCAAGATAAATTTCTCAAGTCGACTCCTGCATAAAACTTGACCTAAATAATTTATGTGAGTGAATACATAAAACTTGACCTAAATACTTTATATAAACTTTGACCTAAATACTTTATGTGGGTGCTCCTGCATCAGAAGTGTTTCTAGTAGTTGTGTTAAGGGAATAAATTTAGAACAATCTTTCTCTAACTCCACATGAACCTTTAGTACTCAGTGGGGATAAATTTAACTTCTAAAATTTCAAATATCTTATCAAATATAACTTTTCTTATCTAAGTGCAATAGAGATGTACTAATCAATTCAGGAGAAAAAAATGTTTATTGTAAAAGAAATATTAAGTTCTATGTTGTACAAGAGTCAAAATTTATACAGAGATAAAATAAATATAAGATATATGGGCAAAATCAAATGATAACAATACTATTATATATCTAAAAAGTCAAATGATAAATAATAATATAATTATAAAGACTTTAAAAGACTCTATTCTTACTTCAGACTTACTTGAATGATTTTGTACATGGCTTGCTCTTCACCATGATAGTATTGGTAGGTATGTAATGAGTGGGTTAAAGATATTATTTATACACTTCAGGTAGGATTTAAGAGGCAAAATCAATGATAGGGATTAAGAGGCAAAATCAGTGATAGGTATTAAGAGGCAAAATCAACGATCTATAAAACATTTCATAGAGTGAGAGACACAATCAACATTTGGATATGTGTATTGGATAAGAGAGAAAATCAATCATGAAACTATTTCCATGTAATGATCCCATCTTTTAGCTCTCACGCTCTCCAAAGTCTAAGTGGAGGATAAGAAGAAATTAAATTAATTTCTTATAAAGTCATTCAATTAAAAATTAAAAGGTGACTTTGTATTTTATTAATTTAATTAGTATTTACAAGGGAGGAGTTTCTAGGGTATGTATTAATTATTGGAAGGAGAAGCTTCTAGCTCTTGCAATTAATTAATGTTTAGTTCCTTCCAAAAGGATAAAGAATAGGGTAAATAGGGTTGAAAGTTTCATTGCTAATCATGGGATGTTTATGAATTGCATTTGGTAAGAGCTTGGATGTGTGAATCACACTCTTTTTTTGGCAATAGAGGATGTTCATTCTCTGTTGTAACATTCTAGATGTCATTACCTTAGGTTTTGGCCTTTGGAATACATCTCTTTGTACTTGATTGCAGCATTTTTAGAATTAATATAATTTCAGCAGTTGATTTTTGGGCATTCCTAGGTGTCCATTACATTCCACAAATTAAAGAGCCAAATCAACAATTGAGAAAATCAAATCATCCATTGACAAATGAAATACCCCCTAAAGATTATGAAATATAATGCGTGTAGATGACTCAGGTGGAGGGATAAGATGACCTATAAATGCATAGGAAAATATAGTATTTGATTTTATTTGCTAATTTTTTTGGAATTATGAAGTGTGAAATCAATGGTAGGGATTAAGAGGTAAAATCAACTATCAATATAATATTTCATAGAGTGAGACAAAATCAATGATTTGGAAATTCACATGTGATAAGAGAGAAAATTAATCATGAAATTATTTCTAAGGATCAAGAGGCCAAATCAACAATTGAGAAAATCAAATGACCATTGACAAATGAAATGTCCCTGAAGATTATGACATATAGTGGGGGTAGATGGCTTAGGTGGAGGGATAAGATGACCTGTAAATGTATAGGAAAGTGGAGCATTCGATTCTATTGGTTAATTGTTTGGAATTACGAATGTGTAAAAGCAATGGTAGGGACAAAGAGGAAAAATCAACTATCCATAAAATATTTCATGGATTGAGAGACAAAATCAACTACTTGGAAATTTGCATGGTGTAGGAGAGAAAATCGATGATGAAATTATTTCCAAGGATCGAGAGGCCAAATCAAAAATTCACAAAATCAAATCAACCATTGAGAAATGAAATGTCCCAAAAGCTTATGGCATATAATGAGTGTAGATGACTAAGATGGAGGGATAAGATGACCTGTAAATACATAGGAAAATAAAGTATTTGATTTGCTAGTTTTTTAGAATTCTAAAGTGCAAATACATCCACTCCAAAGTTAGGGGAAATAATATAATTAATTAAAATAAAGATTATTTCATTTATAGAGGATAAAACTACTCTAATAAAATTATTTAATTTTTTTAAAGAATAAAGATTGAAATGAATAGTCATATATGTATGTAGGTATGTATGTATGTATAATTATTTTCAAGACATTATTTTAATACCATGGTTTAAAGAAACAAATAGTACATAATATTCTTTGTTCTGTTATTTCAACCCTAACTTAATGGATCACCTAGTTCTAAGTTAGTTTATTGTATTACAAACATAGTTGTCTAAATTTAGTAGAAGATAGGATTTTCATATCATGTGGTTGAAAAAAGTTTCTCTTTTAGAACCAAGTGTCATTTTCAAGCTTCTTGGTCAAATCATTGGTGAAAAAAATGGAGTTCTTTTGATCTTCCAACTTCATTTAATCTTTTGACTTTATAAAATTATACCTTTTTTTGTAGAATTAAATTACTAATTGTGATACCTTGTAAAGTATCTATTTACTAGATTATCATTTAGCCCATAGAATTTCATTCTCTCTCTTTTCCATTGCATCTATCTCTCTCTAATTGATTGATAAGTTGGGAAATTGAGATCAAATTCAAATTACGAAAATTCTCAAGTTGAAAGATTTCCTAGAAGGTGGTTAGCTCTAGAAAATGTCAATCCTAAATAAATTAAGTGTTGCCATTAGTGAAAAAGATAAGTCATGAAGAGGAGTCATGTTGGTGAAGCAAGAAAATTAATTAATTGAATCTTGGTACCAAATAAAGATAGACATCAAATAGGAATAAAATTACCAAAAAGATATGGGTACCCAACACTCTATGTTTACCAAGCAAGAGACTATCAAGATTATCATGTTACCATGTGAAGTATAATTAATTGAGGGATAACATATATATTGGTCTAATTATTACATATTAGTAAGAAGGAACAAGAATCTCAATAAGTGAGAATATATGAACTCATGGACTAAAATAGACAAGATGAAGATGACAAGAGAATAATCGAAGATGAGAAAAGAGAAGTAAGTGCAAGATTGAATGAGAAAGACATGGAAATACAGAGGTTTACACAAAATCAATGTAGCATGGAAAATTAAACTAAATGTGAATCATGAGATTGCAAGAAATGTAGAAAAGATTGTTGGATTGAGAACACAAAATAAAAAATTAAAGAATGAGCTAAAATTTGAAAAAGAGACCAATTAAAGGCTGAAGAGATTAGAGAAGAGCATGATGAAACTTGATGAATAGCTAGGAAATTAGAGAAGACTAAGAGATACAAGTGCATTAGATTTATATAAAATCAAAGACACTTGCATATTATCATTGTGAAAAAATCAATCACAAAGAAAATGTAAGCAAGAGCAAGGTCAGTAAGATATCTATTAGTCTTAAATTTTATAGTTATTGTTATAACATTAATAAGTATGGACACCAAGAATATGAGTCTAGATCTAAATTTAATAGAACTCGTGGGAAATAGAAATTTGATTGTTATTGTAAAACAAGTGCAAAGTATGATTACAAAGCATAAGACTACAAATCATAGAAAATGTTCTACTAGATACTAAAGAGACAAGGTAGTACTATCAACTAGGATTATAACACAAGGATTAAATCTAGAATGGTTTACATCTAGAGTGGTTGGAAGATATGGTCACAAAAGGAAGACATAAAGAGTGGAGAAAGTGTACTAATCTAGACACTTTAGCCTCTAGATAAAGGGACATTACAACTAGAAACTATAACATAATTATGTGTGTCAGAAATACATTTAAATTCTAGATTATTTACATCAATTCTTTATAATCATGTAATCACATGAAAATTAAAATAGGACTATGTGCAATGGCATAACTTGCATAATTGTGAATGCAAGTGTAGTCAACAAGTATAACCAAGCAAATTAGTCAATTGGTGGTAAAGTGTTGGCTAACCAAGTGGAACTCAGTAATCAAGTGAAAGGTAGTAACCAAGATTGTTAGTCAGTATGGTCATTGGTTGGTATGTAACCAATGTCCAAATGTTATCATTTATGCAACCTACCCAACTTGAAAACACATTTTTCTATGAAGAAGGCATTCAAATGTTTATTATTCCCCTTTCTTACAACAAGAGCAAAAGTGAATTTAAGTTATTTGCATGAGAAATTGAATTCTGAGCCGAGACTAGTGAATTTCTCAAAAATTGGAGTAAGCTAAATATATAAATATGAGGTATAATAAGCTTACAAGGCAGTGTGTATAATTGAGAAATTGACAGATGATCGACATAAGTACATTGAAGGATGATCGAGAACTTTAGGAACCTATTTGATTGGTTTGAATGCATTGAAAGGGGTCACATGATAACCTATGACCCCTTTCGATGCATTTCATCACAAAATATGTCCCTAGGGGCCTTAGTACCCCTAAGGACCTATTTGGCTCATTAAATGCCTCAAAAGGTGTAATAGGTTAACCTATGACCCCTTTCGATGATTTCATGACAACACATGTCTGTAGGTGTCTTATGACCCTTAAGGACCAATTTTTTTATTTTGAATGCATTGAAAGGGGTCACACGATATCGTATGACCCCTTTTGATGCATTCTATGAGAAATTATGTCCTTAGGGGCCTTAGGAACCCTAGGGACCTATTTGGTTGGTTCAAATAGGTCAAAAGGGGTCATAGTTAACCTATGACCCCTTTTGATGCATTTCGTGAAAACATATGTCCCTATGGGTCCTAAGACCCCTAGGAACCTATTTGGTCGGTTTGAATGCATCGAAAGGTATGACCCCTTTCGACACATTTCATGACAACATATGTCCCTAGGGGCCCTAGGACCCCTAGGTACCTATTTGGTTGTTTCAAATGTGTCAAACGGTATAATACGATAACGTATGACCATTTTCAAAGAATTTCATGACAACATATGTCTCTAGGGGCCCTAGAAACCTTAGGGACATCAAAAGGGTTCATAGGTTAATCTATGACCCCTTTTGATGCATTTCATGAAAATATATGTCCCTAGGGGCCCTAGGACCCCTAGCGATGCATTTGGTTCATTCGAATGCATTGAAACCTATGACCACTTTTGAGGGATTTCATGACAACATATCTCTTTAGGGGCCTTAGGACCCCTAGTGACCCATTTGGTTGGTTTGAATGCATTGAAAGGGGTTATTGGTTAACCTATGACCGCTTTTGATGCATTTCATGACATATGTCCCTAGGGGCCTTAAGACCCCTATGTAACTATTTGGTTTTTTTGAATGTGTCGAAAGGGGCCTAACCTACAATCCCCTTGGATGCATTTCATGAGGATATTTGTCCCTTGAGGCCATAGGACACTTAGGGACCTATTTGGTTCATGAAATGCATCAAAAGGTGTAATAGGATAACCTATGACCCCTTTCAATGCATTCTATGACAACATATGTCCCTAGTTGCCCTATGACCCCTAGGGACCTATTTTGTTATTTCGAATTAGTCGAAAGGGGTCATACGATAACCTATGACCCCTTTCGATGCATTTTATGAAAACTTATGTCCTTAGGGGCCCTAAGACCCCTAGGGACCTATTTGGTTGGTTCAAATATGTCGAAAGGGGACTCATTTAATAAAAACATATGTTCCTAGTTGTCCTATGACACCTAAAGACCTATTTGGTTGTTTTGAATGCATCCAAAGGGGTTATAGGTTATCTATGACAACTTTTGATGCATTTCATGACAACATATGTACCTAGGGGCCCTAGGACACCTAAAGACCTATTTGATTGGTTTGAATGCATCAAAAAGGGTCATAGATTAACCTATGACTGCTTCGACACTTTTAATGACAACATATGTCCCAAGGAGCCCTAAGATCATTAGGGACCTATTTGGTTATTTTGAATGCATTGAAAGGGGTCATACAATAACCTATTACCCCTTTCAACATATTTCATGACAATATATATCCCTATGGTCCCTAGTACCCGTAGGGACATATTTGATTGGTTCGAATGCATCAAAAGGGGTCATAGGTTTAACCTATGATCCATTTCAACTCATTTAATGGAAACATATGTTGCTAGGTGCCCTATGACACCTAGGGAACTATTTGGTTATTTCAAATGCATCCAAAGGGGTTATCGGTTACCTATGACCCCTTTCAATGCATTTCATGACAACATATATACTTAGGGGCCCTAGGACCCCTAGAGATTGATTTGGTTGGTTTGAATGTGTCAAAAAGGGTAATGGTTTAACCTATGAACCCTTTCAACACATTTCATGACAACATACTCCCCTAGGGGCTCTATATCCCATAGGGACCTATTTGGTTGTTTCAAATATGTCAAAATGGGTCATAGGTTGACCTATTAGCCCTTTCAAAGAATTTAGTGACAACATATGTTCTTAGGGGTCATAGGACCACTAGAGACCTATTTGGTTGGTTAAAATGCATCAAAAGGGATCATAAATTAATTTATGACTCTTTTCAACATATTTCATGACAACATATATCCCTAGGTGCTTGAGGACCCCTAAGGACCTATTTGGTTATTTTGAATGCATCAAATTTTTTATGCATTTAATGACAACACATGTCTGTATGGGCCCTAAGACACCTACGGACCAATTTGGTTTTTTCAAATGTGTCGAAAGAGGTCATAGGTTAACCTATGACCTTTTTCGACACATTTCATGACAACATATATCCCTAGGGTCCTTAGGACCCCGTTAGACCTATTTGGTTGATTTGAATGCATCGAAACATGTCATGTGTTAACCTATGAACCCTTTCGATACATTTAATGAAAACATATGTCCCTAGGGGCCTAATGAAACCTAGGGTCCCATTTGGTTGGTTCCAATGCATCAAAAGTTGACATAAGATCACCTATCATCCCTTACAATTCATTTCATGAAAACATGTCCCTCTAGGTTGTACGATCCCTAAGAATTGATTTAGTTAGTTCAAATGCATCAAAAGGGGTAATAGGTTGACCTATGACCCTTTTTGATGCATTTCATGATAACACATGTCCCTAAGGGCCCTAGGAATCCTAGGAACCCATTTGGTTGTTTCAAATGCATATAAAGAGTCATATGATAACCTATGACCCCTTTGAATGCATTTCATGACAACATATGTCTCTGAGGGCCCTAGGACCCTGAGTGACCTACTTGGTTGGTTCGAATGTGTCGAAAGGGGTCATAAGTTAACCTATCACCCCTTTTGATGCATTTCATGACAACATATGTCCCTAGGTGTCCTAGAATCCCTAGGGACCTATTTGGTTTGTTTGAATGTGCTGAAAGGGGTCATATGTTAACCTATGACCCCTTTTCATGCATTTCATGATAACATATATCCCTAGGAGCCCTAGGTCTCCTATGGACCTATTTGGTTGATTCAAATGCATCAAAAGTAGCCAATGGTTAACCTATGACCCCTTTCGATGAATTTCATGAAAAAGTATGTCCCTATGGGCCTTAGAACCCCTAGGAACCTATTTGGTTGTTGCAAATGCACCAAAAGGGGTCATATGATTACCTATGACCCTTTTCAATGCATTTCATGACAATATATGTCCCTAGAGTCCCAAGGATCCTTAGGGACCCATTTGATTAGTTCAAATGTGTCAAAAGGGTCATAGGTTAACCTATGACCCCTTTCAACACATTTCATGACAACATATATTTGTAGGGTCCCTAGGACCCCTAGGGACCTATTTGGTCTGTTTGAATATGTCAATAGGGGTCATAGCTTAACCCATGACCCCATCTGATGTATTTCATGACAACATATGTCCCTAGGGGCAATAGGACCCTAGAGAACTATTTGGTTTGTTCAAATGCATTGAAAGGGGATAATGGTTAACCTATGACCTCTTTCGATGCATTTCATGATAGAATCTATCCCTATAGGCCCTAGGACCCATAGGGACCTATTTGGTTGTTTTGAATCCATCTAAAGGGGTCATATAATTACCTATGACCCTTTTTAATGCATTTCATGATAACATATGTCCCTAGGCACCCTAGGATTCCTACAGACTTATTTGATTGATTCAAATGCGAGGAAAGAGGTCATTAATTAACCTATGAATCCCTTTCATTGCATTTCATGAAAACATATGTCCTTAGGGTCCCTAAGACCCCTGGAGATCTATTTGTTTTGTTCGAATACATTGATAGCGGTTGTATATTAGTCTATGACACCTTTCTACACATTTCATGACAACATATGTCCCTAGGGGCTATAAGACCCCTAGGGACCTATTTGGTTGGTTTGAGTGGGTCAAAAGGGGTCATAGGTTAATGTATGACCCATTTTGATGCATTTTATGATAACATATTTCCCTATTGGGCCCTAGGAATTGTAAGGACCTATTTGGTTTGTTTGAATGCATGAAAATGGGTCATACAATAACCTATGACCCCTTTAGACACATTTCAAGACAACATATGTCCCTAGCATCCATAGGATATGTAGGGACCTATTTGGTTGGTTTGAATGAATCAAAAGGGGTCATAGGTTTGATGCATTTCATGAGAACATATGTCCCTAAGCTCCAAGGACCCCAAGGGACCCATTTGGTTGGTTTTAATGTGTCAAAAGAGGTCATATGATAACCTATCATACCTTTCAATGCATTTCATGACAACATATGTCCCCAATGTACTTAGGACCTATAGGGACCTAGTTGGTTGGTTTGAATGTGTCAATAGGTTTCATAGGTTAACCTATGACTCCTTTTGATGTATTTCATGAAAAAATATGTCCCTATGGGCCCTAGAACCCCTACGGATTTATTTAGTTTGTTCAAATGCATTGAAAAGGGTCATAGGTTAACCTATGACTGCTTTCAATGCATTTCATGACAACATACATTGATAGGGGCCCTAGGACCCGTAGGGACCTTTTTGGTTGTTTTGAATGTATTGGAAGGAGTCATACGATAACCTATGACCCCTTTCGATGCATTTCGTGACAACATATAGCCCTAGGGACCCTAGGACCCCTAGGGACCTATTTGGTTGGTTCAAATGTGTCAACATGGGTCATAAGTTAACCTATGACCCCTTTTGATGCATTTCGTGACAACATATCTCCCTAGGTGCCCTACGACCCCTAAGGATGTATTTGGTTGTTTTGAATGTGTCAAATGACCCCTTTCAACATATTTTATGAGAACATATATCCCTACGATCCCTAGAACTATTGAAAACCTTTTTTTTTCTAAATAACTAGAAAGGGGTTATAGCCTAACCTATGACCCCTTTCAATGCATTTCATGACAACATGTCCCTAGTGGCCCTAGAAGTCCTAGGGACCTATTTGGTTGTTTTGGATGCATCAAAAGTGGTCATATGATAGCCTATGACCCCTTTCAATGCATTTCATAACAATATATGTTGCTAGGGGGCCCCAGGACCCCTAGTGACCTATTTGGTTGGTTTGAATGTGCTGAAAGGGATCATAGCTGAAACTATGACACCTTTCAATGTATTTTATGACAACATATGTCCCTAAGGGCCTTGAGACCCCTAGGGATCTATTTAGTTGTTTTGAATGTGTTGAAAGGGGTCATATAATAACTTATGACCCCTTTTGCACATTTCATGACAACATATGTCCCTAGGAGCCCTAGGACCCCTAGGAACCTATTTGGTTGGTTTGAATAAGTAGAAAGGGGTCATAAATTAACTTATGACCACTTTCGATATAATTCATGACAACTTATGTCTCTATGGGCCCTAGGAACTCTAGAGACCCATTTGGTTATTTCGAATGTGTCGAAACCTATGACCACTTTTGAGGCATTTCATGACAACATATGTCTCTAGGGGCCCTAAGACTCCTAAGGAGCCATTTGGTTGGTTTAAATGTGTTGAAATGGGTCCTAAGTTAACCTGCAACCCTTTCAATGCATTTCATGACAACATATGTCCCTAGGGGCCCTAGAACCCTTAAGGATCTATTTCATTTTTTTGAATGTGTCAAAATGGGTCATACAATAACCTATGACCCCTTTTGATGCATTTAATGACAACATATGTCCCTAGGGGCCCTAGGACCCATAGGGACCTATTTGGCTGCTTTGAATGTGTTGAAAGGGGTCATAGGTTAACCTTTTTCCTATTTCAATGCATTTCATGACAACTTATGTCCCTAGTGGCCCTAGGACCCCTAAGGACCTATTTGGTCATTTTGAATGCATCGAAAGAGGTCATATGACAACCTATGACTCCTTTTGATGCATTTAATAATATTTGCTTGGTTTGAATGCATTGAAAGGGGTCATAGGTTAGCCTTTGACCCCTTTCAATGCATTTCATGGCAACATATGTCCCTAAGGGCCCTAGGTCTTGTAGTTATCTATTTGGTTATTTTTAATGTATCAAAAGTGGCCATACAATAAATTATGATCCCTTTTGACATATTTCATGACAAAATATGTCCTTAGGGGCCCTAGGACCCTTAGGAACCTATTTGGCAAGTTTGAATAAGTAGAAAGGTGTCATAGGTTAAACTATGACCCATTTTGGTGCATTTCATGACAATTTATGTCCCGATGGGCCATAGGACCCCTAGGGACCTATTTGGTTCTTTCGAATGCTTTGAATCCTTTGACCACTTTCAAGGCATTTCATGATAACATATGTGTCTAGGGATGCTAGCACCCCTAAGGACTCATTTGGTTGGTTCAAATGCATCAAAAGAGGTCATAGGTTAACCTATGACTCCTTTCGATGCATTTCATGACAACATATGTCCCTATGTGCCCTAGGTCCCCTAGGTAACTATTTCATTTGTTTGAATGTATCGAAAGGGGTCATAAGGTAACTTATGATCACTTTCGATCATTTTATGACAACATATGTCCTTAGGAGCCCTAGGACTACTAGGGACCTATTTATTTCATGAAATGCATTGAAAGGGGTAATAATTTAACCTATGACCCATTTCAATGCATTTCATGACAACATATGTCCCTAGGGGCCCTGCAACACCTAGGGACATTTTTGGTTGTTTTGAATCCATTTAAAGGGGTCATATGATAACTTATGACCCTTTCAATGCATTTTATGATAACATATGTCGCTAGGGGCCCTAGGATCTCTATGGACCTAATTGGTTGTTTCAAACATGTCAAAAGGGTTCATAGGTTAACCTATGAACACATTCCATGCATTTCATGACAACATATGTCCCTAAGAGCCCTAGTAACCCTAGAGACCTATTTGGTTTGTTCAAATGCATCAAAAGAGGTCAAAGATTAACGTATGACCCCTTTCAAAGCATTTCATGTCAATATATGTCTCTAGGGGCCATATAACACTTAGGGACCTATTAGTTGTTTTGAATGCATTGAAAGTGGTCATACGATAACCTACGATCCCTTTTGATGTATTACATATGTCCTAGGGTCTCTAGGACCCCTAAAGAACTATTTGGTTCATTCGAATGTGCCCAAAGGAGTCATAGGTTAACCTATGATCTCTTTCATTGCATTTCATCACAACATATGTCCCATGGGTACTACAACCCCTAGGGACCCATTTCATTGGTTTGAATACATTGAAAGGGGTCATACATTAACTTATGATGCCCTTTGACCCAATTCATGACAATATATATCCCTTGTGTCCCTAGGATCCCTAGGGACCTATTTAGTTTGTTTGAATGCATCAAAAGGTGTCATAAGATAACCTATGACCCCTTTTGATGCATTTCATGACAAAATATGTCCCTTGGGGCCCTAGGACTCCTAGGGACCTATTTAGTTTGTTCAAATGTATTTAGCTTGTTTGAATGTGTTGAAAGGCATCATATGTTAACTTATGACTATTTTTGACACATTTCATGACAACATATATTTGTAGGGGCCCTAGGACCGTAGGGACCTATTTGCTTGTTTTGAATGGGTTGCAACCTATATCGTACAATAACCTATGACTCCTTCTAATGCATTTTATGACAACTAATGTTCCTAAGGGCCTAGGACACCTACAAACCTATTTGGTAGGTTTGAATGAGTACAAAGGGGTCATATGTTAACCTATAGCCCATTTCAATGCATTTCTTGACAACAACATATGTCCCTAGCCACCCTAGGACTCCTAGGGACCTATTTGGTTGGTTTGAATGTATCGAACGGGGTCATGCAATAATCTATGAGCCCTTTCAATGCATTTCATGATAACATATGTCCCTAGGGGACCTAGGACTGCTAGGGATGTTGAAAAGGGTCACTGGTTAATCTATGACTCATTTCAATGTATTTCTTGACAACATATATCTCTAAGGGCCCTAGGACCCTTGGGGACCCATTTTTTTGGGTTCAAATGCAATAAAATGGGTCATAGGTTAAGCTTTGACCCCTTTCAATGTGTTTCATAACAACATATGTCCCTCAGGGCCTTATGACACCTAGGTACCATTTTTGTTGTTTTCAATGTGTCGAAAGGGGGGTCATATGATCACATATGACCCCTTTTGATGCATTTCATGACAACATATCTCCCTAGGGGCCCTAGGACACCTACAGATGTCAAGGGGGGTCATAGGTTAACCTGTGACCTCTTTTGATGCATATCATGACAATGTATGTTCTTGTTGGGCCCTAGGGACCCTAAGGACCTATTTGGTTTGTTTGAATGCATCAAAAGGGGTCATAGGATAACTTATGATCCCTTTTGATGCATTTCATGACAACATATGTCTCTAAGGTCCCTAGAACCCTAGGGATCTATTTGGTTGGTTTGAATACATTGAAAGGGATTATAGGTTAACCTATGACCCCTTTTGACACATTTCATGACAACATATGTCCTTAGGGGTCCTAGGACCCCTAGGGACCCATTTGATTGGTTTGAATGCATCGAAAGGGGTCATACAATAATATATGACATATTTCGATGCATTTCATGACAACATATATTCACAGTGTCCATAGAACACCTAGGGACCTATTTGGTTTGTTGGAATGCATTGAAAGGGGTTAGAGGTTTGATGTATTTCATGAAAAATATGTCCCTATGGGCCCTAGGACACCTAGGGAACAATTTTGTTTGTTTGAATGCATGCAAAAGGGTTTTGATGCATTTCATTGCAACATATGTCCCTAGGGTCCCATGGACCCCTAAGGACCTATTTGGTTGGTTCAAATGCTTTGAAAGGGGTCATAGGTTAACTTATGACCACTTTTGATGCATTTCATGACAATATATGTCCCTAGGGCTAGGACATAGAGGTACCTATTTGGTTGTTTTGAATGTGTCGAAAGGGGTCATATGATAACTTATGACCCCTTTTGATGAATTTCATGGCAACATATGTCCCTAGGGGCCCTAGGATCCATAGGGTCCTATTTGGTTCCTTTCAGTGGGTAGAAAGGGGTCATAGGTTAACCTATGACTCCTCTCAATGCATTTCATGACAACATATGTACCTAGGGGCCCTAGGACCCTTAAGGACCTATTTAGTTGGTTAAAATGCATTGAAAATTGTCATATGATAACCTATGACCCTTTGAATGCATTTCATGACAACATATGTCCCTAGGGGCCCTAAGACCCCTAGAGACGTTGAAAAGGGTCATAGGTTAATCTATGACCCTTTTTGATGCATTTCATGACAACATATGTTCCTAAGTGCCTTAAGACCCCTATAAATCCATTTGGTTGGATCAAATGCATAAAAATGGATCATAGGTTAACCTACAATGCCTTTCTACACATTTCATGACAACATACATCCCTAAGGGCCCTACGACACCTAGGGACTTATTTAGTTGTTTCTAATGCATTAAAAGTGGTCATACGATAACCTATGACCCCTTTTGATGCATTTAATGACAACATATGTCCCTAGGGATGTTGAAAGTGGTCATAGGTTCACTTATGACCCCTTTTGATGAATTTCATCACAACATATGTATTTAGAGACCCTAAGACCCCTAGGGATCTATTTGGTTGGATCGAATGCTTTGAAAGGGGTCATAGGTTAACCTATGACCCTTTTCAAGACATTTCATGACAATATATGTTTTTAGGGGCTCTAGGACCCATAGGGACCTATTTTCTTGTTTTAAATGCATGTGAAGGGTTCATACGATAATCTATGACCCCTTTCAATGCATTTCATCACAAAATATGTCCCTAGGGGCCCTCAGACCCCTAGGGACCTATTTGATTGGTTTGAATACATCGAAAGTGGTCATATGATAACCTATGACCCCTTTTGACAAATTTCTTCACAACATATGTCCCTAGGCACCATACGGCTCCTAGGGACATCAAAAACCTATGACCCCTTTCGATTCATTTCACGACAAAAAATGTACCTAGGGGCCCTCACTTGTTTGGTTTGAATATGTAGAAATGGGTCATAGGTTAACCTATGACCCCTTTCTATGCTTTTCATGACAACATATGTCCCTTGGGGCCCTAGTTCCCCTAGAGACTTGTTTAGTTGTTTTAAATGCGTCGGAAGGGGTCATATGATCACCTATGACCCTTTGTGACAAATTTCATGACAACATATGTCTCTAGGGGCCCTAGGACCCCTATGTATGTCGAAAGAGTTCATACGTTAACTTATGACATATTTCAATGCATTTCATAACAACATATGTCCCTAGGGGCCCTAGGATCCCTAAGGACCTATTTGGTTGGTTCGAATGCATCGAAATGGGTCATAGGTGAATCTATGAACCCTTTCAATGCATTTTATTACAACTTATGTCCCCTAGGGGCCCTTAAACACCTAGAGACCTATTTAAATGTCCCCTTTTAAATGTGATAACCTATGACCCCTTTTGATACATTTGATGACAACATATGTCCCTAGGGGCCCTCAGACCCCTAGAGACCTGTTTGATTGTTTCAAATGCATTGAAAGGGGTCATATGATAACCTATGATGCCTTTCGACACATTTCATGACAACATATGTCCTTATGGGCCCTAGGACTCTGAAAACATCAAAAGGGGTCATAGGTTAGGACTCTGAAAACATCAAAAGGGGTCATAGGTTAACTTATGAACCCTTTTGATGCATTTCATGACAACAAATGTGGTTTTCTTGAATGTGTAGAATTTGACTCATTTCATGACAACATATGTCCCTTGGGCCCCTAGGAGACCAATTTGGTTTTTTACAATTCATTGAAAGGGGTCATACGATAACCTATGACCACTTTTGACACATTGCATGATAACATATGTGCCTAGGGGCCCTAGGACCCCTAGGGATGTCAAAAGGGGTCATAGGTTGACTTATGATCCTTTTTAATGCATTTCATGACAATATATGTCCATAGGGTCTCTAGGTCCCCTTGGGACCTATTTGGTTGGTTCGAATGCATTGAAAGGGGTCATAGGTTAATGTATGACCCTTTTCAACACATTGGTTGACAATAGATGCACCTTGGGGCCCTAGGACCCCTAGGGACACATTTGGTTAGTTTGAATGCATCAAAAGGGGTCACAGGTTATCTTATGACCCCTTTTGATGCATTTGTTGACAATATTATATTTAATAGTAATAATATAATACTATATATTTTAATATAATAATAATATATTACTAGATTATATAGCAATAATAATCATATATAGTACTATATATAATAATAATAATCATATAATATTACTATATATATTTAGTAATAATTATTATCATATATATCACTATATTATATTTAGTTATAATAATAATCATATATATTACTATATATTATAGTAATAATAATAAAAAATTACTATATATAATAATAATAATAATCATAATCATATATAATAATAATAGTTAATAATTATAATAATCATAACTATATGTAATAATAATACACAAACCAAAATTTGGGTGGTTTCCCTCAAAAATTTGGGCTTGGCTATGAATGCTTGAAAGAATTTTGACCGCCATTTTTTGGGTACCCAATCAGGCTTAGTATTTAAATCTATTTGGTTAAATCAAAAAATATGTTTTAGAAATGTTTCACTAAAATTTAGACTTCAAGTAGCCATTGGACAACATTATTTTCATCAAAATTCAATGAAACGAAAGAGTTTTTTTTATAACACTCTCAAGATTCCATTGATATTATTGCTATCAAATCTGAGTTTGGTAAGCATTTATTAGTTAGTTTTTAATAAAGATGAGTTTAAAGTGTTAATTGACATACTAATTGAAAAATAGCTATAACTTTCAAATGGTGTAACATTTTTGAAATCCAAAAGTTGCGTCACTTTTTATGCTTCACTTAGTATAAGGGAAAAAATAAAAAATTGATAAAGTTTTCAATTAGTTAAGGTGGTCAGACATGGGATTTCCTTTTATTTTGGAAAATTTATAGTAGAAAATTTATATTTAATTATTTATTTGGAATAAAAATGCCCAAAAATATGTGTCACGTCTGGGCATGAGTCTATATATATATGTATATGCATTACAAAAATTATCATTTGATTTGGTGGTTAGACATACACCTACTTTTTATTTTTACCCTAAAATTCTTGTAGTACTCCATTAAAATCCAAACCGTTGACCCATCAAATATTTTTTTCTCCATATAAGGCCTAGTAGTTTAGAAACTAGATTTACTTTCCTATAGATTATTTTCTTATAAATTTTTGATATAAGTCTAGAACCTCTTTAAAATTATGTGTCAAGTTGACATAACCCTGATTTGTTCGTTTTTCATTGCCACTTAAGGCCATAGTTTGGTTGACCATGATCCTGCACATAGCCAACACTTTAACCACTACAGAGGTAGAGTACATTGCTGCTACAAAGGCAACCAAGGAGACCAAGGAGATGATATGGCTTCAATTCTTCTTGGAATAATTGGCACACTCTAAGAAGAATAATTATCTATTTATAGATAGTTAGAGTGTCATTTATCTTGTGAAGAATTCTAATATGCATTAAAAAGTCATATGTAGTTGTGGCACCATTTCATTCAGTCAATTTTGGATGGTACATATAGATTACAATCCAACAGATATTTTTACAAAGGTAGTGACAAGGGAGAATTTGAACTCCTCTTCATCTTTGGTTGGTCTTCTAGACTAAGTAGAATAAAAGAACAATAGAGTCCTGTGTGGTTTGATCGAGTAGGAGCCTCATGGGGTAGTGACATAGCTAAAGGATCGGTCTCAAACTGGGAGATTGTTGTTTAGTGTGGAGCCTAATCAATCCCCAAGTGGGAGATTGTTAGTTTGTGGTGATTGATCAAGGAACTATTGTACAAACTTCATATTTCCTCAGTAGGGTTTAGGGCCAACATGTTGTAACTAATTTTAACCCTAAAGTGGAAAAATACTTATATAGAAGGGCTTAGGGTTAGGGATATTCATAAGGTGTGATGTGAAAATTGCTTCTTTTGGCAGTATTGAGTAAGGGATTACTAAATGTAATTGGTTTGTAATCACAAGATTATAATAATATTGGACTTTCTATTTGGTTAATATAGACCGGGGATTGGGTGAATCACATTAAATCTTGGTGTCTTGTGTTCTTTTCAAAATGATTTATTATTTTCTAATATTGTTTATATTTTCATGTAATTTTTATTTTTGTCTGTGGTTTATTGTAACAATGGTTAGTCAAGCATGGTCAACATTTAAATAAGAATGCTTGATGAATAATTCTTTATTGAATCAAACAATGCTTCAAAAACATCTTCCTACTTGAACTTCACATCTATTCTCAAAAATTTTAAAAGATAAAAGTCTTATAATTTAGTTGAGAAGGAAGACTTCCTATTTCCTTATATCTAACTATAGGATATAGGATGTGGAGTTGGGAGATGTTCTTGGTTGGACTCATGTTGAAAATCACAAAAATGTTATCTATATCGATCTTTATTTTTCTTTGAGAGATGATAACACTTAATGACTTATGACATATTCCCCACAAACACACTTGAGGGTTTAATCTTCTCTTTAATAGGTAATTTCTATTGAAGATAAGTTGAAAAATAGAACAACAATATAGATGATGAATATATCTAATCAAAATATCATCCATTTTGAATACTTTGGGACCTTCTTGGTACACTCATGAACTATGAAAATCGTGATTTTTTCATAGGGTACATTTATAATCTTTAAACAATACTATTGTCGAAAAAATAACCCCACGATGAATGATGAAATTGACAAGGAGGTCCCACAATTGAATGTCCTTTTTGACAAACTTTAACACTAAGATCAACATTTTAAATTTTTTTACTTTCTAACACTTTTTAGGTCAAAACTAATACAAATATAAGTAAGATGCAAATTATTGTATTTTAGTATTTCATTTTAGTCTTGAAATATTATTTAGAGAAAGATTTAGAAAATATATTGTAACCATTTTTAGGAGCAATTGTCACTTGAATAAGTATAATTTTTTATTCAAAAAAGACAACAACATAATTCTTTGAGGATATGTGTTTAACATCAATTTTTAGAGGATCAATTTTTAAAAAAAAAATTTGATTCAATTTCCTTCAATTCTAAAGTGGAAATAACTATAATTTAGACATATGTTCCTGTTAGTGAACAGATTGTCCTCCAAGAAAATACATACAAATCTAACCCTGAATGCCAAGTGAAAGGACTAATCAGGTCCAACAGTTGGATAGGTTATCATTGGATTGATAACCTTCCTCTAAATTTTATTGGGTACAACTCCCTATGTAAGATATATAATGAATTAATTATAGGCACTTTTAAGCAGAAAGCACAAAAGGATTACAAGCATCCATCAATAAACATAGAGTAGATGCAAAAACCTTAATAACTAAAAGTAAAAGAAAAGTAAAGAGTAGAAGATGACACAAGGTTCATTTGCAAAATGCTACATTACATAATGAAAATGAAAACATGTCTTTCATCCTCTTGAGAGAATTAAAATCAATGCTTTAAAAGATGTTTCAAAATGACAGTGTAACAAGGAAATAGTGATATCAAAATGTAATTTCAAAAAAATGGAAAATGATGTAAAGGTCATGATCAATGGAAAGAAAAATACATTATAATCAAATTTTTAATGTGATTAACCTCCAGTCTCCCTTCCCTGACTGTAAAAGATCACAAAGACTCTTTTACACATTACAACCAAACCACTATTCAAAGGAAAATAGAAACTCCTTTCACAATATTACATCAACCATCAAAATCTTATCTCTATCTTAGACACAGTTCCGAAGAAAAGAAAAATCTATCTATGCTTTGCCTCTCACAGTTTCTCAAGAAAATGGAATAATTTTTGAAAATCTCCTCCCCTCCTAAAGCACATAGTCTACAGTCTAGAAGCAAAAAAAGAATGGAACCCTTTTCACATTTGCTGAGGCATATTTATCTTCTTGTTGTCGATTTTCTCTTCCATTTCAAAACTAATTCTTGAAATTATTCTTTATACTTTATCATTCAAAATCATCTCCCTTTGGTTTTTAGACTCCTCTTTGGACATATTAGAATTAAGGTTTTTGAAAGGAACATGTGATAGTTGATAGATGGTATATAGCTGATGACTCATCAAATCATTCCTTTTAGATTATTAACTCTTGGGTTAACTAGTCATTTTCCAAAGTAAAGTGACCTTTGGTTTATTCGATCTAATAATATATTTACTATTAGTTTCCACATGTCTTTGCGGATTTAGTCCATGTTGGTTATGGGCATTACAAAAGGGAGTTAAGATTTTGGGTTGATTGCATGGACATCAATTAAATAATTTAGACTAGTCAACTAACCTCTATGAAAATAACCACCTATGGTCATGCACCTAAAATGAGATGATCAACAAAAGATGAATGATCTTTATCATCTTCTATAGCTATGACAAAGGCCAAAAGTTTGTCTGGATACATCATCCTAATCGTGGTTGCCAAAGCTTTGTTAGACTGTAGCATCATTGATACCAAGCATCTCGAGTTGCTTAGGAGTTAAAACTGGCATCTTCAATATAAAATTGTATTCTCTAGATCAACATGAATTGAGTCCATAGAAATTCTTTAGCCTTGGCTATGAAGACAAAGAGCAATACATATGGTTATAACTACATTCTATAGTTGGTGGTACCCAATCATGTGAAGATGTACACAAAATAATTCAATTGTCATTTGTTGATTGTTTTCATCAGGCTAGACCAAAATATCAGCATATTGACATGGTTGATACTTGTAGAATCTAATTTAGTGATTGTACTATTAATCCCAAGGCCAAATGCTGATGTTATTGGTGCATTCATTAAAGCTACTACCTTGCAAAGAATATACTCAATTTATTGTTCAAATGGACCACCAAGTATCACTGGGCATCCTTCTTTGATGATGCCTGACTTTGAAATTGCAATGTTCCTTCCCAATTGTTGTGATAATAGACATAGTAAGCCCCTTGCCATGTATGACACTAGTACCATCACATGCTCCTCCAAATCAACTCTAATGGCTTCTATCATAGCTCATGACAATAATGTCGTGTCTTATTAAAAAACTTGTAGTATCTCTAAGTGTTTGTTGGTTATTTCATCTTTGTGCATGGGAGGATGCCCAGTGATGTCAAGGTCTTCCATCTTTGTGTTGCATGGCATTTACCATTTTCAGTCACTTATTGAAATCTTGGATCAATGAGTGTGGCCACCAAGTGAGGTTGAAATACATCAAATGTGTGACCATTCAGGCTTATGTTATTGATTCTGGAGAACTAGCTAAGCTCGTGCATTTGTTCACGCCTCTAAATTTTGTGGATTCTCCTCATGCATCCAATTGTTGTCAGAAACTTGGGATTCTCACATGAAGATGTAAATGTTGGTCAAAAATATTCCTGATGGAATTGTAACATCTACAATATTCATTGAGTTACACACACATTCTTTTATGTTAATTTCACTTACTTAGTGTGCCCAATCATCATTATGGACTCATATATGCACAAAATAAAGGTGATGAATGTTGATTTGTTTGATTTTTTTTATGTTAAACCATAGATTTCAACATACTTCCTCATGATGAGATTTGAGGCACCTCAAATATAGTCATGGTACCCCATTGAACATATTATACCATAGGTGAGTGATCTTGCAGGAGCTTGACTTGAGCTCTATATATTTTTATTCTTAGATGCTCGAAATGTGTTTTGGTAGATATATCATTCATTTCCATTGCTATCAGCATTTAATTAGACAGTCATCCTCCAAATATGATCTCAATGAAGATAAACTAATTCAAGAATCTGATACATTCATTGACCCTTTGTGATTTGAATTGAATCCCAAAATGAAGCTCGATTGCCTTTGATCTTCTCCCTTTTGATGGATGGATTTTCTTTAATTAAATGCCTCCACATTTACTATCTAACAACTTCATGGGAAAAACCAAATTAAGATTTTCTACATTTCATGGGTCAGGGTGTTATCACACCAAAATTGTGTAATCTAATCAAATTATTCTGCCTTTAGAATTTCAATTGATGAAAAAGTAAATATAATCCCAAAGAGCATATTCACTCTTATAAGAGTATTGTACATTGAGCTGACTGTGAATTCTCGTATCATGTGCAAGGGCTCTACAATTTTAATGGCATATCTTTAATAAATCTAAATTCTAAAATTGAACTTTTGAATTCGACTCATTGATTTGTAGCCATCAAATTTTGAACATATGAACTCATTAATATCAGAAAACACCCAAACTAACCTCTGAACCTGTGAAGCCTCTTGTGAAGTCATTTGAACTTGGATTAAATGATCCCTGTACCTCTGCTCTAAATAATTAGAGTTGATAATTTTGAGCGCGATCCTTGATTTTGAATCTGCATGTTGAACTACTAAACCATCAAACCTTTGAATGGACCTCTCAGAATAGATCAATAAACTTGCATGAGAAATTTGAGCTATTTTGAACCACTTTGAACTACTTTGAACTTCAATTTGAAGTGGTTTAAAAACTATGCACTTGAAGCTTTAAAGTCATGTCCATATTAGGTACTAACAGTTCCTTTAGATTTATCTAACTTAATCTATATCTATCAGTTTTTTAATAAAAAAATCTGGTTAAAAGGGCACACAAACTACAATTTTTTTAATTTTTTTTCATTCTTTAATATTTTTACTAAACCATCAAAGGTTATGTGTAGGATCATGGTGTGCCAAAAGTGGTGATTTGAAAAATCCGTAGTTTTGAAATATCTCAAACCATCTATTCCAACTATTTTCCCAACCACCCTATTACTAAATGAAAAAAATTAATACATTTTTAAGGTCTACTATATATTTTTATACCAAACCTATATGATCAACTTTGAAAACATCCTAAAAATGTGCCTTTGGCCTATTTTAATGTAATTTTTACTTCAAATATGTAGTTGACGATTCTATTTCCACCAAAATTTGATGAAATGAAAATGATTTCTTAAGAATGTTCTCATATTTCCATAAATGTAAGGTTTGTCAAATTATGAGTTTAGTAAGTAATTATTACTTATTTTCTAATGTAGTTACGGAAAGAGTTCTAACTGAAACACCACTCGAACTTTCAAATGGTACAATAATTTTTAAATCCAAAAGATGCATCACATTCTATGTTTCTTCTACTATAAGGGGAAAAAATTAAAAATTGATTTTTGTAGAGTTTTAATTTAGTTAATGTGGTTAGACACGAGAGTTTTTTATTTCAAAAATATTAAAGTAAAAAATTAATTAATTATTATTTATTTAGACTAAAAATACCCGAAATATGTGTCACATCCAGGCATGAGTCTACTACTTATATCTAAAATATTATTAAAAAATATTATCATTTGATTTTGATTAAGGTGGTTAGACATACATCTACTTCTTATTTTCTTCTGAGATTTTAGTAATATTGCATTAAAATTCAAAACTTTGACCAATCAATTTTTTGTTTTTTTGAGATAATTCATAGCAACTTAGAAACTAGATTCAATTTGTTAGAGATTCTTTTCTCACACCTTTTTGATCTAAGGTCGATAGCAAGTAGAAAATTTCACGTCAAGTTGACATAACCCTAATTTTCTAACTTTTTATTGCCACTTAAGAGCATAGTTTGGTTGAAAATGATCCTGCACATACCCCAAATAAAGACATTAGTGAATGACTAGGAAAAAAAAAACTATTTTTTACTAAAGTCAAATTTGAAAGTCATAAGGAACATAATATATATGAAAACTATGGTTATTATACAGTTTGTTTCTAGTAGTGCTACCTTTTTTCTTCCAGCACCAATAGATAGAGCTTTAGATGATCTTATACATAACTTATTAGAGGTAATAAGATACACTCTTAAACATTTAGTATGGCTATCATTTCTTATTTCAAAGAACAATAAAAGTGAAGTACTAAAGGGAAATCAAATGCTAATCAAAAGGAAAATTAATTTCACACATACATACATAATTCATATATAAAATTCATTTAAAAGTTCTTTTGATACAAAATAGAGAGAAAGATAAATGATGATTGGTATATAAGTCATGCCCTAGCCCCATAAAAAAGCTATAAGGGAAAGTGCATGCATAAAAGTTAAAAGAGAGAGAAAAGGTTAAGGTCCACAATTGCACATGAACATGAGGAAATACCTTGCTCATATAAACATCAACCACCTAATGAGAGTTGTCTTCATTTCTTCAACATGCCTATATGATGGTGATGTATGGTGTTAGTCATTGTTACTAAGAAATGAAGAATCATAACTGTATCTCTATGTTTGTCTACCATAAATGTACATTCAATTACATCATTAGGAAAAATAATAAAAGGATGCAAAAAGATAATAGGAACATCATTTTTAAACTAATTTTTGAAAAAAAAATATGTTTTAGTTATGTATAGGTATAGTTTCTTACAATCATAAATTTTTACATTGAACATGGGTTCCTTCATATTTTATAAGGGTTCACCAATTATATTGAATGTAAAGAAAATGATATTAGAAAGTAATGAAGAGTATGGAATCTAAGTGTAGAAAGAAAGTAAAAGATATTTTATTGATAGAACATAGTTTTGAAGGGTCAATACCATAGAAGTACTATGTAACAAGTCTTACTTAGAAAGTGATCACAAATTTGCATAACTAAGAAAGGAAATATTTGTTAGCCTTAATAGCCTTTGCAACAATAAATTTGATAATTATTCAAAATAAAATCTTTTGAAACAATCAACATGAAAAGCTAAAAATAATGTCAAACACTATTACATTCAACATCCAAAAGGATCAACATATTATACAAGGTTTTTTGATAATGTGGAAACCCTTTTTAGAGGGGAAAACTATGGTGGGGATGCCACACACATTATTTCATCATGATCAATAAAATATGGCTAGTGAGGACCAATGATGATAAAAAATTTTAAGGCATAACACGTAAAGAGAATCCCATAATTGTTAGGAGCTAGAATGTCTTGTTGTAGGCTATTCTCTCAAAAGATTAAGAAAAAATGTTAATGTGTTACAATATTAAATGATTTTTCCTTTACATAATGTTAAAGATCTTACTAGTACTATTAAGTGTGACCTTGTTAAGGGATTTATCATGATTTATTTAATAAGAAACAAGCGACATCATCTGATTAATAGTACAAATAGATTTCTTATACATATCCAATTAAAGAAAATCACTACTATGTGATGTAGGAGCATCCTGGGTGTAAGTGGAATCTTGCATCACCTAGAAATATATTTTCTTTTCAGCCTTTTCTATTTTGATAAGGACTAGTAGACAAGGGGTTGCTATTTCTGGGAACTTGCTATTTTTTGTAAGTTTGACATACAAGCTTGAAATGTTCTCATTTTCTACATGAAGGTTAATTTTAGAGTTGTAAGCCTACTATAAAAATCTCATTGCTCCAGCTTAAGTATCAAAGAAGTTATTATGGATTTTTGGTGGAAATTTTAAGAGAATTTTTTTTAGACTAACCATTAGAGGCCTTATAGTATCCAGATGAAATCTAAAAACTTAATGGAATGAAACTTGTACCATTTCAAGCCTATAGATTTTTGGGAAATCTTAATCCAGAGGAGTTGATCGATTGGATCAATGAACTAGAAAAGAACTTTGCATATGATGATATTGAAGACCTTGATAGGGTTAAGTTTTTGAAGGTGAAACTGAAGGGACATGCAAAGATCTGGTGGTAGGAGGTTCAATTGGAGTGAAATAGAAGGGAAAGGATAAAATCACTAGATGGGATTAGATGATAGCTAACTGAAGTGACAATTCATTGCCATAGATTACGAGCTTGATCTATTGAAGAAAATGCAAGGGTTGAAACAAATAGGAAAATATGTTCAAGAGTATACTGAAGAGTTCTATTGAGTTATCATTAGAATCGACCGTGTAAAAGTTGATAAGGATAAAGTGACCCATTATCTTAATGGGTTAAGGCCAAGTATTCAAGATGAATCAAGTCTGGTTCAAATGAATAGTATTGAGGAGGCATACTAGTTTTCTTTAAGAGTTGAGGAAAAAGTGACCAAGAAGTTTCACAATCAAGAATAGAAGAAGAGGTCATGGTGAAAGATTTAGTAGATGATCTTATGGAGGTCATAATGGTAATTAGAAGAACAAGGATGAGGCTTGAAGTAGCAATCAAAGCCAGAGGGGAAATAATTATAATCATTTCCATCATTAGAATAATAGAGATCATAGAGTAAGAGGAAAAGGACAAGGATCTAGAAACTGTGGAATGAAGCATTTGAATGTTCTAGTGCCAAGGAAGGACCGATCAAAGAATAAAAGGCTAGGATAGAGTTGCACATGTTGATGAAGATGTTAGATCAACATATTGTAAAGATGCTAAAAGAGCAGAACTACTAGTTAATAAAAGAGTCTTGCTGAGTCATGAGAATGAACCTGATCAAAGAGGGAGCTTGTTTCACACAAGTTGTAGATGTGAAGATAAGTGTTGTGATGTGATCATTGATGGTGGAAGTACTAGTTAACAATGTAGTGTTAGAAAAAAATGGTCACAAGTTGAAGCTGAAGAGAGACAAATACTTGCATCCATACCATATTTCTTGGGTGCAAGATGGCCACAAGGTCATGGTCAATGAGAAGTAATTAGTAAAGTTTAAGATTAGAAGCTACCAAGATGAGGTACTATGTGATATCATACCTATGGACATATGTTATATGTTATTGGACAAGACATGGTAGTTTGACAGACATTTTGTACACAATGCATGAGCAAATACCTACACTCTTGTCACGGATGGAGTGAAGCATAAGTTGAAGCCATTGAAGGATAAAGAAGAAAATGTATGTAGTGCTGCCAGAATATGTTTTTTTGATGCAAAAGAATTTCTCAAAGGTATGAAGTGTTAGAATATGTGATTTTCTATAATTCTAAAATATAGTGAAGAAGAAGTAGAGGAGGTATCTATAGAAGTCACAGATATGTTGGGAGAGTTTTTTTATATTGTATTAGATAATGTACCTAATTTATTTCCCCTAGTCAGGAAGATCAATCACCAGATAATCTCCCATAAAGCGAGGAAAGAGGGAAAATCTCATGGAAAAAACCCTCCCCCAAAAAGAGAGATAAATAAGGATGCATGGATGGATGGAGTAATCAAGACCCCCCCATTATGAAATACATCCAGTATATGCATAAGAGAATGATGAGAAGAGGAAGAGAGATAGGATGGGCTCCCCCCCCCCACAAAGAAGAATGCTGAATAGTGATTGCTTTGATAAAGAAGCTGATCCAAGACTACAAATTGTTGTTCCTCCCCTTAGGAAGAAACAATGCCAAAGATACAAATGAGATGCTTCCACTATGTCTAGAAAGAATCCCATGGAAAAGTGATGTCTCTAAAACCTACTCAACTGGCTGAAGAACCTGTCCCAAAGAACTATCTATCTCTGCAATTGATGAAGAACCCTACTGCAACTACTGATCATAGGTATCCACAATCACTTCAACCTATGTAGATCAATCATGTAGAGAATTAACAAGAGAGTCTAGAACCCTTGTAACAACTAAAGAAGGTAATTCTACATCAAGAAGAAGAGGTAGATCATGAATCCTATCCCCCAAATCTATCACTGAACCTATATTTGGAAGACTAGATGTACCCTGTTGTTCTGGACCAATCATTGTGGCGATGTATGCATGCAGACTGAACTGATGAAGTGACCTCTCACTGTATCTATCAATAGAACCCCACATGTTTGAATTTTTTGAAGCGCTATTGTTGAAATCACTATCAGTTTCCACACTGTATGATGTCTAAAGAGGAGTAGAGGACAAGCTGGGTGAACTTTCCTCAAAGTATACATCCTTTGCCACAAATATCTAATGAGTCTCAAGATCTAGAAGTCTATATGCCTTCACACCATCTTCATAACCAATGAAAGTACAAGGCCAAGATGGCTATGCCTTGCATCCCTTGGAAGATCTATTTGCCCATGTAGGACAACTAAAGACTCTAAAGTGTGTTACAATAGGTTTTCTATGGCATCATGCCTCAAAAGGAGTTTTTGCATCTAAGGTTGGATGAAGAGAACAATTAAGAACATGAGTGGCACTTGAGATTGCTTCGACTTCTAATGATGGATCTAGAGACTTGGCATGGATCATGCAACTTGCCATAGATTTGAGAGTTCTAATCCTCAGTGCTACAACATTTTTCTTATGTAGACTGAATGCTGGTGGAGTGTGAAGATCAATTCCCTCATCTCTGTAAAAGTCCATAAGTCTTCTTTTCACATACATGTTTCCAGTGTCCATTTAGAGTACTTTGATCACTTTGCTAGATTTCTGTTCTACATGAGTCTTGAAGTCTAGAAACTTGTCCAACACTTCATTCTTGTTATGAAGAAACTAGACCCAACTGAAACTTAAAAAGTCATCAAAAAAGGTAAGTATGTGGTGACCCTGGCTGAATGCAAAAAGACCTGCTAATACCATGTGAACCATTTATAGAACACTTGTTTCTCTTGAAGACTTCGCTCTCTGTAACTTCCCCTCTAGATGCATATCCATTGAATTTTTTGAACATTCACCTTTGGAAAAGTTGATTACAGATAGACCTTTCACCATTCTGTATGTGCAAAGTTGCTAAAGATAGTAGTAGTCAAGATGACCATACCACTCATGCCAAAATTGCATGTTTGAATTTGATTGAGATAACAAGGCCTTTGAAGGAGACTTGGGTACAAAATGAGAGAAAGAGTACAACCTCTTGTGATCATTCATTTTCCCCACTACAACCAAGGAATCATCTTTAAGACTGTGTACATGAACCGAGTCTAGAAGGAATTCAACTCTATGTCCATCTCCAAGGTGAGTGATTGGTAGATTGATAGGAGATTTACACTTAGGTTTGGAAGATAGAGAACCTCTTGAAACTCTCCATTTTCCATTTCCACATTTTCTTTTCCTTCAACTTCCATTTTTCTATCATTCCCCATGAAGATGTGTGGTACATTGGAGTGATTCAATGAAGAGAAATACTACTTTGAAGAACCCATGTGATAAGAGGCACCTAAGTCAAATATCCATTCCTTTGAAGAGTTTTCATTTTCCATCAATGCTTGCCCTTTGCCCTTTGAATCTACAGATGACCCTTTTTCCTTGTAAGTATTAGGCAATGGAACATTATGTTTCTTCATGATGTTGGTCAATTCATCAATCTTTTTAAGATAACACTCATGCTCTTCATGACTCAATTTCTTGCAATAAGCACACTTCTTCTTCTCCTTATTTTTGTCCCCTTTCTTGTTGGAATTCAAGGACTTGCCTTGTTGATTGGATTGTGGTGTTGTGTTTTCTGCATCCTCTAGTTTGCTCTTCCATTTCTTCTTACCCTTTCCTTTACTTGAAGATTGTACAGCTAAATTTTGAGAACCCTCATTGTTGGTCACCAATGCTTTAGAGTGAGGTGATTTGAGAATCCCCCTTGAATTCAACTTCTTTTCTTCATCATCCAATAGTTTAGCATATTCATCAAAAGTGACTTTCTTGTAGGCAGACCCTGAGGTAGTCTTTGAGGTGTTGAAAGAAGATACAAATGTGGAATACTCCAATGGAAGCTTGTTATGTATGAGATAGATCAGTCTGTCATCTTTGATAGAAATCCCGTAACTAGTAAGCTTCGTCCTTAGTTCATTCACCTTGATGATGAAATCCTGTATTGAGTCATATGACTTAGGATCTAAGGAAACAAGCTCATCTTCAATTTTGAGCACATCCTCTTCAGACACTTTACCATAAAGGCTTTCGAGGGTATCCCAAGCTTCCTTGGATGCAGTACATTTATTAATTTGATACATGATCTTATCATCTACCCCCAAACATATATCACCTAGGTACAATCTACATATTGTGAAACTTCATTATCCATTAAGTGATACAACATTTTGGTTGACCATGAAGCATAGTTATGAGGAGTTAATTTAGGAAACTTAAAGTTGCCCATAATTCAAAAAATTAAAGAAAAGTGTAGAAAAGAGAGAACACAACACCATGAACACCTCCCCTTTTCACTAAATCAAGAAACCCCCCAAAATAGATGCTTTGGGCACTTTATCAGTAGTGCAATAATAATGAGCCACTTACAAATTTTTTCCTTTGTGGACTTTTGATTTTTCTTGTTACAACTTCTTAATGGAGTACAAATTTGAAATTTTACAATGTGCTACAATTCTGAAGCATTATAATGCAAAGAAAGGCCCTATTGCTGAAAGTGACAATTTTGTCCACACAACCCTATAATGTAATGCCAGATCTAGAAAGGAGATGACAAAATATGCACTGTCAAAAAAACAAAACCTATTTTCAACTCTAGATGTGCTCGTACGGAGCATTTGAAGTTGCAAAATGTAAGATTATCTAGGTATAGTTACCAAAAAATGCAATTTTTGAAAAATTAGTGCACCAAAACCAAAAAATAGCTGTAGCACTGAAAAGTCTAGAAAATTCTACCCAATTTCAAAAAAAATTGCACCTAATTTGGAGTCCAAATGTGCGAGTTATGGCCTCTTAATGTTGGATTGCAAAATCAAAATGAATTTGGAGAGGGGTTGCATCACCGAAATATGGGGTTAAATTTGATGGTCATAAGGCCATAATAGTAGTTGAATATGGCCTTGGAATGATAGTCAGACAACCATCAATTTTAAGCTCTAGATATGATGACATCAGCATCTCGTTGGCCTCTAATGACATCAGCATGATGTATCAATGATTTCAGAGTTGTATAGATTAGTATGATTGATGACGTGTCTTGCTGACATGTAGATGATTGTATAGATTGAGTTGGTTGAGTGGAGTGCTATGTCAGATGCTAACTATGATTGTCTATGTCACTGTCTAACTAGATAGGCCTATTTTCAAGATTGTCATGTGTCCAGAGTGGATTTCTCACTGCCAGAATATCCTCTACAGCTTACCAGAGACTATGTATTGTGAGGGCACCAGAATATTTACCAAAGATGCCAAAATCTTCCCATGATTCCATGAAATATGCCCTGAGTGAGTTCCTTGCACTCTCCCAAAAACTTCAATATTTGTCCCACATGCGTGGGTTAAGAGCTATAGATGAGTTTTAAATAGCTTGTGTCATGGTTCTCAAATGAAGGGGAAATTTCACTAGATTGTGGATGCCTCGGCCAGTGGAGGTATGTTGCCACTAGATTTTGTGAAGAGGCCACAACGTGAACTCTTATTCCTATGGGTAATTTGGCAGTTGTCACTGCAAATGGGGAATGATATGTGTAGGTACAGGCTAAGACTTGTTGAATAGCCATACGAATTAATAATAAAATCCAACAAATATAGAGCCAAGCCAAGGTGTTGTTGCCCAGTTCAGAAATTTTTTTCTCTGCCTACCTAATTAAAATTATTCAAAAATACTAGTTTACAAAATAAATTATAGAGAAGAAATTAAATGTAGATCTGAAATACAAATATCATAGCTCAAATAAAATGACCATAACTAATTGCAAATCGGGGCCTTCGGGTTTTGATTTGCAAAAAGTATTTTCCTCATGATCAACTTTCATGCAATATAGGAAAAATTATCATCACTTTTCATCGAATCAATGCTCTAGACATAACGATGAGGTTAAATTTGGCACTAGATGCTCCCAATTTTTGCAGATCCTTTAAATTCGTGTCGAGGTGCTAAAACATGAATAGTCTCGAATGGCTATGTGATGAAAATATCCCTCAGCTCTAATACCATGTAAGAATTTGGCTTAGGCTAAAATTCACCCAAGAACTAAAGAACTCAAGTCAAGCACACAGTAGACTAAAATAGATAGAGTATGATCAAAATGATGATATTCATTCAATAACTACTTGAGAGTACACTAGGAGTGCCTTTATATAAAGGCCTCGAGAGAGCTTCTAGAATGCATAGAAGTCAGCATCATGATATGTTATACAACTAGGCACATGTCCACTAGATATGGGTTATCCTCCATTGAGCACGAGATTAAGCGTAATGATGTGAGGATAAACCTACAATGGTGTAGCATGTAAATTAGTGGTGTAGACAACATATGCTGAATGAGGAGTGCAGATAACTATGTTGTCAACATGAAAACTTAGTGAATGATGCATACTCCTATGTTGTAGACACTATGTGCATAATTAGAGTTGCATTACTCAATGAGAGTACACAAACTCCAAAGTGTCTCACCTAAAATAATAATAAAATAATGCAAAATAATTAAATAATGCATTAACCTAAGTAAACTTAAGTAAGTGTAATAAGTAAATACTAATTTACACCAACAGATATTAATGAAGATCTAAACCTAAACAAAGATGGAGTTTTCTTGAGAAATTAAATGTTTTGGATTGCTTCATAACTAGAGGTGTTTCCATCAATGCTAAAGAGGGAGATTGTTGGAAACTAAAATTGGAATCATTCTTATGTTGTGATTGATGTCAAACCTTATCAGTGAGATATTTTTTTATCCAATTTAATTTTCATATTTATTTGATTGATGAAGAGAATTTGAGAAGTTAGTCAGTAAAAAAGTACCAAGATGAAAGGTTGAGTTATGAGAGACTACAATGGACACTTGATTAGTTAGACTTTGGCATAATAAAGTGATTTTTAAACCATATTACAAGTAAAGAATAAAGTTATGCTAAATAATTCAAGAAGTAATCAAAGATATACTCAATTAATAGGCTTGACTAAGAAACCAAGCATAATATTAAGGAACTTGCAATATATGTTGAGTGATGCTAGTATTGTCTGAGCTAGTACAAGAAAAAAATAAAAAGTGTTGACTAAGTTTTAGTATATATATGAACCAATAAAAAAATTAGTAGTGACCAAATAACTTTGTGATGACCATGTGATAGAACATAGTGTTGGTCAAGAGACAACATTTTGGTAATTTATGAGAAATTGTAAATCCTAGCTAACAAATTTGATTTCTTGGAATATGGAAAGTGTGTTGAAGAGAAGGATGGATGAACTCAATCATTTAATACTAGGAAAAGGGTAGGTAAGGGATCAAAGGAATGGATTCTAAAAGAAGTTTCTAGAAAAGGAGATGAGCAAGAAGGTGGATAGATTCATTATATGTGTTGAATTTGATCATAACCCTAATATCTATGATGATGAATAAATTGAAGAAGAAAAAAATTAACTATATTTAAGGAGGTATAAGGGCTAAGTTTTAGTATGTGATTGTTGGTGAAAACCTAATAGGGTTGGAATAGTGTATTGATGCTATTGATTGGAGAACCTGAGCAGAAGGCCAAGAAGAGATAAGAAGAGGAGAAGTGTGATTTTTTGAAGGGTTGGCAAGTGAATCAAAGATTGAGATGACAATGAAAGCTAGTTCCTAGATTAACATGAGAGTTGAATAAGAGATTTGTATATGCAAAGTGAGTGGTACTTGATAGATGAAAACCTATTGTTACTTTCTAACCATTGTATCATTATTTGAAATCTTTTAATCAAGGTTGACCTAATCATCATTTGTAAATCATTCAATCAAGGTAGCATTCTAAAGTTCTCTAACATGGAAACTCATAATAGGGTGATTAAATATTTTAATAATGTCACGTTTAATAGTGAATTTTTTAAACCTTTAATAGGGTTTCCTCCTAACAGAAATCACTTGAGAAGACTGAAAATATTGGTAACATGTTACTGGTTGTTTTTCCCAAATTAGGTTTTCGTGTTAAATTTGAGTGTCAAATTTGTGTGGATGTTATTTACTATTGATACTTACATTCTAAAATCTTTCTATGTTTAGGATAGTTGATTTCTAGTTAATACTATTGAAAGTTGACTATAGAGACTGGGATATGGAATAATTAAGATTTGAAGTAGTTTAAGTGTTTGTTCAAATGTTCAATTCGTACAGCTAGGCCTTCAATAACTAAATCACCCACCTCTTAGTTATTCTAAAAATTCTAACAAATCATATGGATCAATGAGGATAGAATAACAACCTCTTGCTAAGATTGAATCAAAACCCTCCAATTTTTATGAGATTCCTCTAGTATGGGTGGCTAAGGATCAAGTGTCTCAAAAAATAAATACCTAATATAACGGGTATTTGATACAAGTATCCAATTTTCTTAGGAAATGATTTTTTTTCTTTGATATGAGAATTATGGGAACCAAGAAAACACAATTTTTGATGAGAGCCATTTATGAACCACTTTTATGTCATATTTTAATCTATTTCATATATCTACATAGTCACTTCCATATTTTATTTCTATTATGTTATCTTTCATTTACCATTTTATGTTGCATGTGATCTAATACATATAAATAGCATTTAATATGGTTTTGAGATTATACTATGGAAATACATTATTGGTTGCTTTTATTAATTAGCATTATTATGCCTTGGAAAATGTATCTTTCAACATGAAAGATTCATATCACTTTCTATTCAAACACCTTATTACCACTCATTATTTCCACATGGACTCTTGCATTAGATGCTTGCATTTCACTACATTACATGCGGTGATTAATTTAAACTTTGTAGAAAATCAAAAGATTAAACCATTTTCAATTTCTTACATCATGTAACAAATTCATCCTCAAAAAAAGAATAAGGGCAGTCAATTTTATGTTGCATTTTTAGGGTAAATGAGGTAGACTATAAAAATAAATGAGACATGGGTATTGTCCAAAATGGGCCCAATGAAATTCTTGCATGGAGAAATATTCAAAGAATTAAGTAGAAGGAAATTATAGATAGTTTTCTACATATAACATTTCATAATTTCCCATTAGGACCAAGATTTCATAATCATTTTGGGTGGTTATTATCCATCCTAGATTTTGCTATTTTTTACTCATGTTTCCTACTAAACATATAACTTCTCCTACTCAATATACAAGAAAGATTGATTTCATACCATTCATCCTTTCAAGGAAAACTGAATTATCTATTTTTGAATTCTTTTTTTATAACAATCTTATTTTAAATCTATGGCAGAAGTAAAGGGCTTACATAGACCATTATATTATTTAGTTTTCTAGTAGTAGGAATAAACAATAAACTATTTTTAATAATGTATGTGTTACAAATACTTATATAAGCAACATAATGTAGATGAGGAGTAATTCAATAGTGCAAATGATTGCATATTGCAGATTTTTATGTAAGAAGATAGTATTGTTTTCTTATGTGGAATAAATACTTAGTTCTTTTGATCAAACTAGTGTAAGGAATTTTTTTATTCGAGTCTTTATGGAGACTAGGAGCAAGGGCCCACTCCTTAGAAGATCAGTGATGTTTTAAGTTTTTGTCTATTATTTTGTTTTAACTTCTATTTGTGTGATGTAAATCTCATGAATTTTGTTTTGATGAAATAATTTTGATTTAATATTGGTTTGAAGAATAGATTAAGTTTGGTATGATAAAGAAATCATTCCTTTTATTTTAGAATCATATTGGTGTGCAATTCTTCTCATATTTTAATTAGAGGAATGGAGTAGAATATTAAACCATATGGGTATGTGCAAGATAATGGTCAACCAAACTATACCCTTAAGTGACAATGAAAAATTAATAAATCAGGGTTATGCCAAGTGAAATGCAATTTTCAACTTTTCATGAACTTTCTATCAAAATGTTGAGAGAAAAGAATCTCAAGGAAATTGAATTTAGTTTCTAAACTACTAGGCCTTGTCAAAAAAAAAAAAAAAAAAAATTGATTGGTCACAAATTTGAATTTTAATGCAATAGTACATAAAAATTAGGACAAAAATAACATATGTGTAACCACCTTAATCAAAATCAAATGATAATAGTTTTAAATAATATTCTAGGTATAAGAATTAGACTCATGACCATATGTGATACATATTTTTGCATATTTTTAGTCTAAATAATTAATTAATTATAAATTTTCTTCTATAGTATTTTTGAAAAAAAAAGCTCTCGCATATGGCCACCTTAACTAATTCAAAACTCTACAAAATTTACTTTTTTTTTTTCTTCTTATAGTAGAACAAGAATAGAATGTGATGCATATTTTGGATTTCCAAAATGTTATCATTTAAAAGTTATTGTTGTTTTTGAATCAGTATATCAATCAACACTTTATATGTAACTCCATTACAAAATAAGTAATAATTACTTACTAAACTCATAATTTGATAGACATTACATTTATGGAAAGATAATAACATTCATAAGAAACCCTTTTTATTTCATCCAATTTGGGTAGAAAAAGTTGTCAAGTACAAGTTTGATGTAAAAAACACACAAGAATAGGCTAAAAACATGTTTTTGGGATTTTTTAAAGTTTACCATGTAGGGTTGGAAGCCAAAGATATATTAGACTTTATGAAGGTATTAAATTTTTTTTGGTATTATGATGGTAGGGAAATAATTTGGAATAGATTTTGAGATGCTTTAAGGCATTTTAAAACTACATAATTTTCAAATCACCACTTTTTGGCACACCATGATCCTACAGATATCCAAATGTGCATTAAGGAAATTTTTTCTATATCAAATTAACCATTCAAAACTTATGTACATTTGTGGTCTACAAAGTAATCTTATTTATATTTGTGATTTTATTTTCTGAATTATTAGATCTATTAAAATTGTTATTGCTGGAAAATAATAGTTCCTATCAACATGAAGTGAGGGTTTCTGTTGGTAGAATTGCTTTGGTTTGTTTTAAATTTTAGTTTAGCTTATATCACCAGGAAGTGATAGTTCTTGTCTTAACTTTTTTTTGGCTTTTTGTAGGTTTATTTCTATGTGTTCTAGCTACATCTATAATCAATCAACTTATAATCTACACTCCTTGATGGTATATTACCCATACACCTAGCTTATGCCCCTAAATTAACACAAATAGACTAGGTTGAACTTCATTAAAAAAATTAAGTTTTTCTTGTTATTTTATCTATTAATTGCATATCATTTTGGTATCATTTCATGGGAAAGGTGTCAAATGAATGTTTGCACATGAGTTGAGTTAGGAATAGTGCACCTAAAGAGTGTCTGATCAATAGTCGACCTTTCTCTTTTTAGTACCTTAGGTTTGCACTGTAGCAAATTATTTAGATGTATTGGTTTAAATTTTCAAGTAGGTCTTAGAAGTAAGATTTAAGATTATGTTATCACTTGTTGTTGTGAGTAATTTATTAAAAAGAAATAAATAAATTTGATGAAAAAAATGTTTAAAAGGACACATTTTCATGCTAGTCAAACACATTTTTTTGGTGAGAAAAACTAAAAAATGCAAAATTCAAAGGGAAGAAAAAAAGAAAGAAAAAACAAAATGATTCATTGCTCCTTTGCCCCACTAGAGCCTGCCATCCCTAGACCCCCACTTTAATAATTAAAAATGTTGGATGTGTATCAAAATTAACCTAGCAAACTATTAGGTAATTTGAATAGTAATATAGTAATGTTGACTAAGGTATCTGAGATATTGCTTGTATTTGGCTTGGGGCATCTTTTTGGATGTTAATCTATAGATAAAGGTTCATACCTTCATACACATGCAAAGAAAAAGTATGAATTTTGCAACATTTGCATATAAGAAAAATAGAAAATGGTGGTTAGTGGAGGAAAGGCTATGAAACCTATGTGATAAAGAAAATTAAATGTTCTTCTCTCTAAATTTTGTGAATGAGTAGTGAGATATGCTATATTTAGGAGAAAGGTTGACAAGAAAATCAATCTAGTTTGATTACCTTTGATGAAGTTGTTAACATTGTTTGGAGATAAATAGTGAAATATTTGGATCCTTATCTCTGCATTTAAATATCAATTTTCTCTAAGGCACCATAAATTGGTAGGTGATTAGGTTTTTTTGGACAAGGTTTGGGATTTGAAATTAAATTTTTCTCTATGAAGCTGCTGAAGTAGCTCTACAACCCTGTCCTTTTGGAAATTTTCTTCACTCTAAGTCAATCTAAAAATGTAATAAAATATTTTCTAAGAATTGTGCTTGGCATGGTTTTCAAGGGCCCTAATTTTGGCCTACTATGTTGAAAAACATCAACTACATGGAGGCTCATAAATTTGTTCATGCCTAAAAAAATGGAGAGGCTCTTTTGTAGTGGCAATCCTCTTCCATGATTATGACTTTGGGTACCATAGTCCATGGACACAAATTAAGCTTATTACATCACTTCTTTATATTACAAAGGATTTCATATTATTCAACCTAATTTTCTCATCTAAACTAATAGTCTAACTCTATGATCATAGAAGGAGCTCAAACAAATACAAATTGCTAAGTTTTAAAATTGATCTTCTTGCATGGGCATGTCATTTGGAGAAGACTCAAAAAAAAACTCTTTCTAATTGATGCTTTAATAAGGGTAAATGATGGAGATAATCTTGGATTTACATTTTTTTTAATTAGTCCTTGTTGTTGTGCCTTGAACTACTAGATCACACTTGATGATGGAATTGGATTCAAGCTACAATAATCTACATACTCCCCTTTAATGTTGAAACTCTCAATTCAATCTCAAGGCACTCAAATTTAACTCATGCATCTCATAATTCAACTCTTCATTACTAGAGTCTTATAGATTCACATGGTACTTCTAATAGAAGTCACCCATTTGTTTACTTAATTTTCTCTTTCATGAGAGATCACAAGGCTCAGTGTTTCCCTCCTTTAACACAAAGAATAATCTTCATACTTCCATGTGCCAATCAAAACAAGTAGTCATCAACTACTTTACTCAAACTTTTGAACCTTGATCCACTTTTGTCTCCTTTGACATGAGAAGTTTTTTGACAATACCATAATATACTTTTTCCTTTTCATAGGAATACAATTTCAATAGTTCTTGTTGAATAATCTCTAGTTCTTAGGAAAATTCTTCCTTTTTGTTTCATTTTGAGGCTTCAATCTTCAATACAATAGCTCCTCTAGTAACTCTGCTAAGTTTATTTTCCTTTTCATAGAAATATAACTTCAACAACTCTTGTTGAATAATCTCTAGTGCTTATAAAAATGCTTCCTTTTTGTTTTATTTCAAGGCTTCAATCTTCAATACAACAGCTCCCCTAATAGCTCCACTAAACTTATTTCCCTAGCAGCAATAAATTTATCTTAGGCCTCACAAGAATGGAGGCACAAGACACTAATCTCCTCATACCAATTTGTAGATCTACGCAAATACTAATAAACAAACAATAGTGATCTCCTCTCCATTTTACTAGTAACAATATTCAACTAATACTTATCAAATGTAACAAATCTTCTTCTCCATCAACTACGGCTTCAAATCCTAAGACTTCAATATTTTTGCTTCTCCTTTGGATGATGGTACTTTATTCAACCACTTATCATGCTTGGTAGCCACATCTCTATTTTTGTATGATGTCCTCCATACTTTTACTTTTGGTAGGTTTGATGCTTTGCTTGTGGATTGCAACCTATCCAATGTGATTTGTATTCATTATGACTAATAAAACATGGCAATTTGTTACTAATCTAAGCTAGGATACTGGGCCCTCCCCTAAGGAAATGTGCCCAACTCTATTTTGATACCAATTGAAGAAACTGAATATAGTCATAGAAAAGAAAATAAAAAAATCGAAGATTTTTACATAACTCTAGCTCTTTAAACATAGACCAATTTATTTTATTCCATGGACACAAATTAATCTAATTACATCAGCTCTTTATATTACAAAGGATTGCATATTATTCGGCCTAATTTTTTCATCTATTTAAGCTATTCATCCAACTCTAAAATAATGGAGATCAATTATTTATCTAATAAAAAAAACATGAGTGGGAGTGGAAGTGGAAGTGGAAGCATAGTGTGTGTGGGTGGATTAACTGCAAAGTGGGGGACTTGGTTGTCATTTTCTTTTGAGCCCTTTGGGGATGATATTTTCTGTAGTATGCTACTTTATAGAGAGGGGGTCTAGTTTGGCCATTGGTGGTTCACCTCTAGACTATGCAATGCTTCCCTTAGTGATGGCTGCTTTGTTTGTGAGCTTCAAACTTTTAATTCTTCCATCATTCATTTATCCACTCTTTCACCTTTGATCTTAACAAAGTTGAGCTATCTATGAGAATTGACTATCTTATCTTATTAGGATCTTGTGTATTCCACATTTCATAGCCTCCTAGTCATCCCATCCTATTGCTATCCTATCTATTAGACCCTTGGTCTTGATCAATGAAAAAAGGGGGGACAAAATTTTGGTTCTCACAAACATCTTGACATGTTTTCTCTTTTGGAACCACATGCCTTCATGGTATTAGGTCATTACCTCTATTTCTATCTATCTTGTTAGTTTGGGTAATCTTGAAGAGATAGTCCTTTAGGATAACATTCACCTAATTTGACATTTTCACTTATCCATCTTATTCATCATCTTGTTAATCCATACTACCCTCAGTTGTGCTAGACATTAGGGGAAAAATAATGTGATCTTGCTTGAGAATTGGTAATCTCTTTTAAAAAAAAACAAAAAAAATCAAAACACCAAAAAGAGAAATAAAAACAAAATTCAAGAAGATAAAAAAAACCCAAAATGCCATATGGGTCAGTGCAAGAAGTTGGGTCTCACTTTTGGCCAAAAAGTGGAAGTGTTTTTCCTATTTTTGAAATAATTTGTCAATTGATATTAAATATTAAAAAAATTCAAAAATAAAACTTGTAGTGCATGGAATCTTCTTTTTGAATATGTAATTTATTTGTATACCCATATGATAGATTTTTTTTTGGTATGGATCTTTAAAAACCACTTTTTCAAAATGCTTGTTTCAGGACCATACCACGCTCATGTACGGACACCATAATTTGACACAAATAAATGAATTTTTGTGAATCCTTTTAAATGGAGTTACCTGACACACCAAAGATTGATGAGAATATTTTTCTTGAATTTTTTAATGAATATTTTTTTTTATTAATTTTTAATTGGCTATAAAAGAAAATTTTTAAACCTCTCATGTACGGACACCATAATTTGATCAAAATTTCACTTTTTTCAAAAAAAAAAAATTTAACTTCAAAAGAATTGAATGTAGATTGATGACATATAAATTAATTTAAGAAAAAATATAAAACAAAAAAGTTATTAAAGTTTTAGTGAACGTTGCTCTTTTGGAACCACATGCCTTCATGGTATTAGGTCATTACCTCTATTTATATCTATCTTGTTAGTTTGGGTAATCTTGAAGAGATAGTTCTTGAGGATAACATTCACCTAATTTGACATTTTTACTTATCCATCTTATTCATTATCTTGTTAATCCATACTGCCCTCAGTTGTGCTAGACATTGGGGGAAAAATAATGTTATCTTGCTTGACATGTTTGCTCTTTTGGAACCACATGCCTTCATGGTATTAGGTCATTACCTCTATTTCTATCTATCTTGTTAGTTTGGGTAATCTTGAAGAGATAGTCCTTGAGGATAACATTCACCTAATTTGACATGTTCACTTATCCATCTTGCTTGATGTATTTCACAAACATCTTGACATGTTTTCTCTTTTGGAACCACATGCCTTCATGGTATTAGGTCATTACCTCTATTTCTATCTATCTTGTTAGTTTGGGTAATCTTGAAGAGATAGTCCTTGAGGATAACATTCACCTAATTTGATATTTTCACTTATCCATCTTATTCATCATCTTGTTAATCCATACTGCCCTCAGTTGTGCTAGACATTGGCGGAAAAATAATGTGATCTTGCTTGAGAATTGGTAATCTCTTTTAAAAAAAACCAAAAAAAATCAAAACACCAAAAAGAGAAATAAAAACAAAATTCAAGAAGATAAAAAAAAACCCAAAATGCCATATGGGTCAGTGCAAGAAGTTGGGTCTCAATTTTGGCCAAAAAGTGGAAGTGTTTTTCCTATTTTTGAAATAATTTGTCAATTGATGCCAAAATTTAAGCCATTTAGAGATTAAATATAAAAAAACTTTAGAAATAAAAATTGTAGTGCCTGGAATCTTCTTTTTGAATATGTAATTTATTTGTATACTCATATGATAGATTTTTTTTTGGTATGGATCTTTAAAAACCACTTTTTCAAAATGCCTATTTTAGGACCATACCACGCTCATGTACGGACACCATAATTTGACACAAATAAATGAATTTTTTTGAATCCTTTTAAATGGAGTTACCTGACACACCAAAGATTGATGAGAATATTTTTCTTGAATTTTTTAATGAATTTTTTTTTATATTAATTTTTAATTGGCTATAAAAGAAAAATTTTAAACCTCTCATGTACGGACACCATAATTTGATTAAAATTTCACTTTTTTCAAATTTTTTTTTTTAACTTCAAAAGAATTGAATGTAGATTGATGATATATAAATTAATTTAAGAAAAAGTATAAAATAAAAAAGTTATTAAAGTTTTAGTGAACATTGCTATTCTACATTTAGGTACCACCTTTGATTTAAAAAAAAAAAAATAGTAAATAAAAACATAACTCTATAAAATTTATATTTTTGATATCAAGACAGTGAGAACTCTAATGGGTTTTTGTTTCATAAGAAAATTTGATCGGGAAGACCCTCTAAAAATTATGGCAAGGCATGAATTTGTTAGTTCAATGCCTTAGCCAAATCTTAAGAGGCCAAGGCATAGGCTTGGTCTCACCAAGCCTATCCAAAACCAAAATCTGAGGCAGGAAAAAAAATCCCCGCCTCATGTTGTAAGAAACGGGCACCCATTATTCGAATTTCAAAAAATGGGTACCCATTTTGAAAAGCTAAAAGTGACATGTAAAATCCGTCGAAAACTTAAAAAATTGAATTTTTAAGAAACGAGTACCTATTTTTTACTTTTAAAAAATGGGTACCCAATTTTTAAAAAACGAGTGCCCATTTCTTAAAAATTTAAATTTAAATTTTTTTCAGAAACGTGTACCCATTTTTTGAAAACAAAAAATGGGTACTCAATTTTAAAAAATAACAGGTGCCCATTTTTTAAATTTAGGGTCGAGCACCCGAACAAAAAATGGGTGCCCATTTTTTAAAATCGGGTACCCATTTCTAAGAAGTTTCATTTTGCGGATTTGACTTCTATAAAATTGCGACCCAACTTTGTGAATTCACCCATATCACAAACATGTTCATTTTTTTGTTCTCTCTCTCTCTCTCTCTCTCTCTCTCTCTCTCTCTCTCTCTCTGTATATATATATATATATATATATTATTCAATGATCCATTGGTTTCATGTAACTCTAGTGTCTGTCTATAATTATTGCTTCTTCAAGATAGGTTTGCATATCTTGACCAGTTTTATATGAAATCAATGGTGAGGCCCTATATTGAAAATATTTAAATATTTTATAAATATTGTGGTATTTTTCAACAAATATATCAATGTTTTCCTACAAGGCTTTTATGCTCTATTTGTCACATCTCACAAAGCCTTGTCATAATATCTCTCAAAAATTTTGTCAATAGCATCCTTATATGCCTTGTGATTAAGAAGCAGATAGTTATGCCTTGAAACATGATTCTAGACTTGGGAAAATCTAGCACAATGTAGATGGCAGAAGAGATGCTACAAAGCTAATTGTTTCTCTCCTTCCCTATCACCATTATTAACATAATAGCCCCCATCACCTATGAGGTTACAAATAGTGCATCCTTTGGCAAATTAGGAACCACTCTAATTGTTGTTGAGAAATATGAAACTTTTTCATCATAATGATATAGATCGAATATTTGTATATATAACAATAAGCGACCTATTAAAAGTAGTATTCCTTTTGCCTCCTACAGATAACATCTACTAGTTTCCTACAAATCAAATAACAAAAATGAAAAATCTTTCCATTAAATGATTCCAATAGTGTGAAGAAGATGCAAAAATTAGATTGTAAGAAAGAGGAGGAATGAATAATGTGATATTGTTAGCAATCTATAAGATTGGACTAATTCATGATCGTAGGAAGCAAGTTAAAGAAAGAACATAAGTGGAGTCAAACCCTTAACCCTTGGAGCCCATAGTGGCATAGAATAATTAATTTCTTGAGAAACTGCAATAGTCTCTCCCATCTACTCTTGGCTCAAATGCCATTTCATGGACACTTATCGTGGATTTTGAGGCCAAATCCTAGACCCATCTAGTGCCTTTTTCACGGTCAACTCACCTTTTTAGGCTCCCAATCATCTTTTTCTACACCTAACCTCCTTTTTTTGGCTCCTCAACACATTTAGGCCTTTAAATAATTTTTGCAACCTACACACCTATGTTGTTTTGTCCTTAACATGTTTGTAACAACCAATATTCACCAAAACTATCAAATATATCCAAATAGGTCATCTTTTTTTTAAAACATCCAAAAATACTTCCACAAAAAAAACAAAAAAAAAAGTCAAAATAAATGTAATAAAATTCAAAAAAAATTCAAAAACACCATATATTCCACAAAAACCCAAACATTGATTCTTCATCAAGTTAAATATTCACCAATATTTTTACTTTTCGATGATCTAATTTTTCATATTTTTTTGGTGTCCATTTATAAGTGTTTTGTCTATCTTGGAAGGCCATGTGTACCTCAGCCATGTTCATATGAAAACATTGGTGAGGTTCCAAGTTAATATTCTTGAAATACTTCATTACAACTAACCCACATTTTCAATACATCATACAACATAAAAAATAATATTTTGGGAAAAAAACAAATTTAAAATTTTATTTCTTTAATAAATGAGCATTGCTTACAAACCATGAAAATGACGATACAAGAATATCTATTTGAAACTCCACACAATGAAGAAAACAACAAAAAATGAGTGGTCATGGAGCTTCTCCTTGTGGAGGTTGGACATTTGGATTTCTTGTCGAAGGCATTCCTAGTTGGTCCCAGATGATAAAGCTCCTAGCGTCAATCTTGCACCTTGGCAGATTGTATCCATTAGAATTAGGATATTCCCATGTCTCAACAAAGTATTTATTTGTGTCATAAATGTCCTATCTTGGAAGGATACTCCTCTCTTGTGCTCTGGGGGAACTTCCTGATGGTACAGTCCCATGTAGCATGCTACTTCTTGTGCTATCTTTTTTTACTACTCTTGGACTTCATTCATATATACCAATAGTGTCATTTCTTGTTAAGCTATATCCTACTTTTCCTTATAGGTGTTCACAACCATTTTTCAAGATTTCCTCTTATGCTTCACCTCATGCATCTAGTTCATGAAATGTGTGATCCTTGCATTCTGCTATGGCATTGATCTTTTCCATCGTTTCTCTAAATGCTTCTAGCTGAGCTCGCAATAGAATATTCTCATTGTGGATTTGTTCTACCAATGCCTTTTCTACTACTAGGGATGCCTCTGTAGTCTTTTTTTGCACTTGTTCTATTGCTAGCATTGTATCTACCCATTTCACCTCCTTGCATGCTCCATCTTCTTGGGCTTAC
>CM053793.1:45474438-45504438 GCA_028749045.1 Cupressus sempervirens | reverse complement strand
AAGACTACATTTTTTAGATTCACACAATCTTTTTTTTCTTACATATTTGTGCTACCCCAATGCTTGGATGGAGAAATGTGACATGTGAAAGGTTGGGGCAAGAGGGGCAAGGATTTTCTCACATGAAACATTACAACACCGATCTCTCAAAGAATTCCAAAAGTTCGTGTCAGAGATTGTTGCAAAAAGAGATATATGTGCACAAGAAATGTGTCAAGTGCTTCAAAAATCACTACTTGTGATATGCAATGAATAATCTATATCATTGAATGTACGTAAAAAGGTTTTCCACTACCTAAAGAAAGTAAACAATGGAAATGAGATAGAATCAAACTATATCTAGTCCTACATTCAACAACCTAATCAACTAGAAAGGTAACATTAGTTGAATTAGAAAGATCTTACATATATCTTCTTTTTTGCAAATAATGCAAATAGAAAAAAAAGAAATTGGCATGTAATAGTCCAACTATTTCTACAATTTTATACCACTCCAAAAGAAGACTTGAAACATTTTGAGACATTTTGTTGGAGTGCATTACTATTGTTTAAGTATTTCTTGAAAATTGACAAAGATATTAACAAAACAAAAGAAGAAATCATAGAGACATCATTGAAATAATAAAACAAAAAAAAAATATTTTCTCTAAAGACTGGACAACAAAGACATACCTTTTTATGTTTGTACCTCCTTTATTTTGAAACAATAAAAGCAAACCCTTGCTATAAAAAAGTCAAGAAAGACAATAGTTAGTATATTAAATGAACAATTCATGCTTAACATTATACAAAAAATACTAACACATAAAAATTCAATTTGAATCTCATTCATATAAATATGTCAAATACATTTCAATGTGCAAGTCTTCTCAAAATTACAATTCTTTGAAACACTCTGACCCTATATTTATAGGTAGGAGTTCAACACAACAAAAAATTTATAAATAGTTTTTAGACAAATTTAAAATACTCAAAAAATAGATATTTATTTATTTATTTATTATTTTAAAATTTTAGAAATTGTTATATCATTTAATAAAATGGGTAATTTATTAATTATTTGAATAGATTAAAAAATTAGTTTTATTGGTGAAATTAAAATGAAAAATATATTTTTTAAATTAATACAATTTTTTTTTACTTAATGCAAATCTATTTTACTTAGCATTTTAGAGATTTAAATATCTTGTTTTATTTTTAATTATTTTTTATTTGTAAGAGGTCAAAACTAAGATTAATTATTAATGTGTTGTGATTAAATATAATTATTTATTAAGCATGAGTAGATTTGAACCCAAGACCTCTTCAATAAGAGGCTCACAATTTACCATTGTGTTGTAAGCTCTTGCCTAGATTTAGATATCTTGCTATAATTTTATTTGAAATTTCTCATAAAATATATGAGTTATGAGAAAAAATTTCTTTCTCATAATGCATGTGGGCTATGAGAAGTTTTAAGAGTTTTTTAATATTGTTTAGGCTTTGTGACACCAAGCACAAATAATTTTTCATTTTTATAGAACCTGAGTGCAATGTGATTATTTATTTTTTTGTATATGAAAACTTAATTGACTAACATCTTGGTGCACTTACCCATATACTACTCTCCTTTCATCTTGCTGTAGATATTGTAATGCCTAACCCTAGTTCATTTTTCATGTTATTTTGCCAAATTCTATTAGGCCATCTTTATGATTGTGTTTGATGATTAGTGTTACTTGGGTACCTGATTTGATTGGATGTTATTGAAACTTAGTTATTTCAAGTGTTTATGATTACTCTTTCAATGATGATACATGTATGTTCATATAGTGATTTTAAGTTATCTCATGATTATAGTTAGATGGATGATTTATATGCAATTTCTATGGATACTTACCTCGTACTTGCATGTGTATGTTGTACATATATGTTTTACCTTTGTTTGGCATTTCTAATGTGGTTGAGAGAGGGAGTCATAGTCACCTGCTAGTTGAGATCTACATGATGCACCACTCTTCACAATTGCCTATTTAGTTTATATTTATATGTATATGTATATGTACATGCTCATATTTTATGTAGATTGTAGGTACCAAGTATCAACTTCCCTAAATTGCCAAGATGAGTGTGTCCTAACACGGTATCTCAATGGTAAAGAGGGGAGATAGTCCTTGAGTCCAAATCCCAACCTTAAGCCAATTGTCCTACAAAGTAGGAAAAGTATCTGAGTTATTTACCCTTTTGAATTCATCAAGTAATGTGAGTTTGAGGTTTTAACCCCTAAGTTTGATTTAGTACTTTGTCTTTATGATGGGGCTTTCTTATTTGGATTTGTGGGTCTATTGTGATTTTTAGTTATAATTAAATCAAATAAAAAATTTAATAAATGATTTAATTTAATAAAAAATTTATAAAGAAAAATTAATATTTAATTATATTTAATTAATTAAGAAATTAATTATATAAAGAAATTAAATTTAAAAGATTTAATTAAAGTTATAATTTTGGCATAATTATATTTATTTAATTTAATGATAATTTATTTAGGAGTTTCATTTTAATAATAAATTTTAAATATCATTATTAAATGGATTAATAAATATATTATTAAAGATGTCTTGTGATCTAATAAAAGAGAGAAAGAATAAATTTAATAAAGTTTATTTTAATTAAAATGCAAAAAATTTGTACATGAAATTAAAATAAATAAAATAATAAAGAAAGGGTTCGCATGATTGAAAAACCAAAACCCTAAAGGTAGAAGGCTCTTTATTAAGAAATCATAGCTCATTTCTCCACACACAAGATTGGAGGAGCAAATTTTCAAGAAAGAGGATTTTTGAGAAGACATGAATTTCTTGTGAGCTCTAACCATTCATTTGGTTAGCATCATATTAGCGTAAGATCTTGTTGAGTTTTGTATAGTGTTTTTTTCTTCAAAATTTCTATGTCTTCTTCATGTATGTATGGATCTATTTTCATAATTTGATTCGGGTTGAAACCCTTGTTTAACAAAAGTTGATTTTCATTATTGAACTGTTTGTAAATTAAATCAATTTAAAACCCTTGTCTAAGTATCCATGTTTTGGAAAATGGGATGGATTTAGAAAATTATAATTTAGGTAGGGTTTGAAGAAAACAAAATGAAAAGAAAAAATCAAGATTGTTATATACAGAATTTGATCAGTTGTTTATAGTTTTCCTATAAGATCTATATCATAATTTTATCAAAAATATATACAATAATATAATTACCATAGTAACTAATAATTACTATGGTAATATATTATAAATCTATTTGTATTATGTGAGGGGCATTAATTTTATTAGTTTTTAATAAAAAAATTATTTTAAAAAAATATTAATAGTTTGAAGGGGGGTAGGCCACCAAGTCCCCACCCACCCTACATTTGTAACTGCAAGCTACATGATAGCTTCTTGTTGTCATAGCAGTAGGTATTGTCGTAAGGCAGTACACTACTATAGTATGATGTGACTTTCCTAAGCCAATCGATGAGCCTTAAACTCTTGAAAAGAATTGCTTTTTGATTTTTTTGATTTTATTATAAATAAAAAAAATTTAATATAGTCTATTTTAATATATTTGATAAATTATAATAATATTAATAATAATAATAAGTAATTATTATATTATATAATTTTATTATTATTATAGTATAAATATATTATTTAATTAATAAGTTAATAATTGTTATAATTAATTATTGATAATAATTATTAAATTATGATAATAATGTTTAATTACATAAACTATTTAAAATTGGTAATTTAATTGAATCTTTTATTAATTACTTTATTATTAAAATATTGTATAAAGTACATTGATAATTGTAATTCAATTGGGGAAATTGATGGTTTCTTTTAATTAAACACGAGTTTTGTTTAAATGATTTAGTTTTATATAAAAAGAAAAAAACAAGATTTCTAAATACTAAGGAACTTCAGAATAATTGTGAACTCAAAAACCTTAGTATTTATGACACTTTGGAAATGGAAATCTGGAACCCTATTTGTAAATCAAAAATCTTATGTTTTCAAAACCAAACAAATTATGAGACTACACTTGTTGTGATGTGTTTTACTTTGTGAGGGGTTTGGGGTTGACTTAGTATGTTGACTAGTTTTGGATGTTTACCAAAGGCATGGGAGTTATTGTTTATGATGATTATGTGATGCCATGGTTTTGTGATGTGATCCTTGAGTTATGGATCAATGGTTATAAGGTGATTTTTTTGATAAAATTTATGACTTTTGATCAAGTATCTTTTTTGTGCTTTGTAGATGCTTGTATGATGTTCAGGTGGTATATTGTGATCTTATGAAACCTGTTGCTATTTTGAGCCTTGGGCAAATTGTCTTTATGTATGTTGGGAAGTGGCTTACAATGGAGACTAAAGCCGTAAAGAGGTTTCCCAAGTAACCCATTATAGGTTGTTTTAATAAGTGATAACATTCCATTAAATGGGTTTTAAATGAATTAAAAAGAGTTAATGGTCTTTCCTTACCCATGCCTCAAGTACTATTATAGACTAGGATGGGAGTAGACAAGATGCTTGGTTGTGACCTTGCCTCATTAGTATGCCTTATCTATATGAAAGGATATTGATGTTGCATAGACTTGCTAGGGGACCAGAGTCTAAAGAGGCTTCCAAGGTAACCATAGAGTTGACTCGTGTAATGCCACTTGCCTACTTACATAGTAGCTTTCCTGTGTTTATTGGTTGCCTCTAGGTTTAGATGTCATTTGTGTCTTGGTACCTTTGAGATAGATTGCTATTAGGACCTAGATGTTTTTTATGACTTTTGGGATTGATTTTCATTTGGGACTTGAGATTATCTCCTCAACACAGTAGGAGTGGGCCATTTAGGTTCCACAAGGTCAGGTGGTAGTGTTTCTTATACCATTGAGATCTGATAGCTAGATGTGCTTGTGTAGTTGTTCCTTTCATTCTGATCTTGTGTTTCTATTGGATGGTTATGTTTTGTTAACTATAATTGATTTATAAAAGGTCTTTTGAGATGATGTATTTATACATGATGTATATTTTTTGATTTTTTCATACCATGTGACTTGTATAGCGGATGATTATGCATTCTGGTTATGCCAAGTGACATCCTTTGTAATTGTATATTATTTGATTAGATTCCTACTTGTGGTTACAATATGATGTGGTTATTGGTTATGTACCATATTTAGTATTAATAAAAGTTATATAAGTGTGATTCAACATCATGGGATTCTTAAGATATGTAACTCGTTTATGGTTGATTGTATGTATGTGAGTTATTGCTTACGTTATGTTATCTCTTGTTGTTATAATCTATCTTTCAAAAAAACTATTTGAAAAACTTAGTGAAACTTTAGGTTAATTTCTTTTGGGTTCCATGGTGGACCATTATAGACATGGATGGAGGGAGCTCAATGAGATCTATCCAAGCATGCAACAAGAGTAAACACTAAGGAAACAATAATTAATTGGAGAGAAAATGCTAGCTCAACTTTCATTCAACAAGAAATCAATTAGCAATCAATTGGGAACATGCCTTCCTACATTTTAGTGTACAATAGGTCTGATTCTTTAGGAAAACATTGGATATTATTGTCTAAGTATCTATTGATGACTAATAACTTATCACTAACTTCCTTCTAGAGATTAATTACATTTTGTTCAAAATATAAGAGGGATAATTGAGAGGGGAGGGGTGAATCAGTTACTACTAAAATAAATCCTAAATCCCTTAGATGTCAGTACAGAAATGCACATTGAAAACTAAATATTGTTGAAGCTTGGTAAACACACATAAAATGTTGTAACTCAGTAATAGCTGAATTAGCTTGGTAAATGCTTAACATATAAACTTTTAGTTGTTGTCTGTATTACAATTACTTTAATTGAGTTACAAACATATAAAAGAAAATAAAATGAACACATTTGATACCAAGATTTAATGTGGAAACCCAATTTGGGAAAAACCACCAATTGCACCTAGTTACAAGTCTCACTCTTCTGAAGTGAGTCCTATTAGGAGCCAACCCTATTAAAGATTACAAAACACACTGTAAGTTGTGACCCTATTAGAGGATTTGATCACCCTAATAGGAGTGGCCTTGTTAGAGGTCTTTAGACAATTCAATAGAACTGTCACCTTGTTAGAGGATTTGCAAATAGTTGTTAAGCCAACTCCATTAAGAGATTTAGATCACTGTTACAATGGTTAGAGAGTAATAATGAGATGACCTAATTGGAATGCAATTGATTTACTGATTATAAATCTCTATTCTAGCTTGTACTTGATCCTTCTTGATTGAATATAGCTTTGCTGCTCCACAAGGATATTCTGTTTATTCTTCAAATTTGCTTCCTCTTCTCATGATTAAATCTTTAGCAACATCTTCATGTATTTCACACATGCACTTTGAAATCACAACCTGACCTTATACTTATATTTTTCATTTTGTCAAATCGGCTCAAACACAACTTAGAATAATTAATATTCATCACCTTAGTCAGTTAGAATCAATAGATGAATCAATTAAGCTTAATATGCCAAAATAAGAAAATCCTTTGTTAGTTGACCCAACTCGGTAGAAACTAACTCAGAAATGATTTCTTTTGTTAACCAACAAAAGCTCGATTAATACTGTAAACTCACAAAAATCCTTTGGCAACTGAGTGAGTGTGGTTAGCACTAGTTCCATCCAAATTTCCTTCATTAACTGAGTGAGCTCGATTAACACTCACTTTTTGCATCATTTCTTTTGACACTTGAGTGAACTTGGTAGACACTGCCTTCTGAATTAGGCAAACATAGGAGTGCTCAATAGACATAGAAAACTATCTTCACTGCCTGAGTGAGCTTGGCATATACTGACTGATAATGATTATAACATTTGTGTAACATCAAAAACAATAAATAATTAATCAATTGTATCCAACAATCTCCCTCTTTGGCATTGATGGCAACACAACATGTCATAGCACAATGAAATTTTGGATTTAGACTTGAGAACTCACTCTTTCAGTATGAGCTCTTCCTTTCACTTGATTTTGTCTGCAACAACTACTACCAAGCTCATTCAAAACTTTCTCCCTCTTTCAACAAACTTCTTTTTTAGAAAACTTCTCCCTCTTTGGTTCCTTACTTTATTTTGGTTCCAAAAATTTCTCAAAGATATGACAATAAACCTCTCCCTCTTTGACAACACATGCCAAAGACAATAATTCTATAAATACTAATGTACCTTAAGTACTGATTCATTTGCAATATGTCATTGCTAATCCTACACCAACTGATTGATTTTTAATAGGTTCTAGTTGATGCATCACTAAACTTCATTTAGTGAATTTTAGATAAGGGAATGACCCCTAGCTTACCTCTTAGATACAAAAATGCATCCTTAGGTAATGGCTTGGTAAATATGTCTACAATCTATTCTTTTATATTCACATATTCCAATCTAACTTCTTTATCCTGCACTAATTCTCTTAAGAAGTGATATTTTATAACAATGCGCTTTGGTTATGAATGCATTACTAGATTCTTTGATCTATTGATTGCACTAGTGTTATCACAATATATGACTACTGGATCTTTGATCTCTACCTTTATTCCTTCCAACATTTTTTTGAACCAAACAATGTTAGAAAAATTAACTATTGCTACTACATATTCTGCCTCTACTATGGATTGAGATGTATAATTTTGCTTCTTGCTTGTCCAAGATACTAGTCTTTTACCAAGAAAGAAAGCCCCACCGCTAGTTCTTTTTCTATCATCAATACTTCCTACCCAATTAACATTAATAAAAAATTTCAAGTCCAAACTATTCCTAGGTTTATAACATAAACCATAGTCTTCAATACCTCTTAGATATCTCATGATTCTCTTGATTACCATCATGTAATTTTCCTTGGGATTTGTTGAGAATCTTGCCACTATTCGAACTACTAGAGCAATATCAGGCCTTGTATGTACTACATACTACAATTTTTTAATCATTGATCTGTATGTTGTCTAATCAACTTCTTTAGAATCATCATTTTTGAAAAGTTTATGTCCAGTAGATGTAGGGGTTCCAATTGGTCTTGAATCTTCCATTCGAATTTTCTTTAGTATCACCTTGAATACTTAGATTGAGGGATGTAGATACCATTTTTGTTCTATTGTATCTACAATCCAACAAAGGATTTTATCTCACCAAACATGGACATCTCAAATTCTTTACTCATTTCTTCTAAAAATGCTTTGCAAAAATCATCATGTCCTATAAATAGGGTATCATCAACAAATATTTCTGCCAACACAATCATCTTATCTAGTCCTTCCTTGATATACAGACTACTATTATCATTTATTCTTTGAAAACCAATCTGTATTAAATAGTTATAAAGCATTTTATACAAAGCTCTAGCAACTTTCTTGAGACCATATAGTGCTTTGTGTAATTTGCAGACCATGTCCTTTTGTTAGGATCTACAAAACCTTCTAGTTGTTCAATGTAGACTTCCTCATCAAGAATCGCATTCAAAAATGCAGATTTGACATCCATTTGATATACTTTAAATCCCTTATGTGCTACATATGCTAGTAAAGTTCTAACACCTTCTAGCCTTGCTATAGGAGAAAAATTCTCACCATAGTCAATACCTTCTTCTTGAGAATAACCTATGCACACCAATCTTGCTTTGTTTCTTGAAACTTTTCCATCTTCATTCAGCTTATTTCTGAATACCCACTTTGTACCAATCACATTTTTATCCTTGGGTCTAGGAACAAGAGTCCAAGTTTTGTTCTTTTCTATTTGTTCTATCTCTTCATTCATTTCTTCAATCCAACTTTCATTTTCTAGAGAATCCTTAACACTTCTAGGTTCAAATTCAGCAAGTAAACATGTACCTTTTAATTTTCCTCTAGTCATTGTTCCATCTAATTTGTCTCCAATGATTTAATTAGGTGTATGATGCCTTTTGACATATCTTGTTAACACATGCTCTTTATTCTTTGAATGAGTTTCACTGTCTTCATTTTAAATTTTAGTTTCAAGCTTGAGTCCTTCTGTCTATGACTTGGGTCCATCAAGCTCAGTTTGAACTAGCTCAATAACCTCTGATTGTGACTCAGGTCTTTCAGACTATAACTCATGTTGCACTATCTACAACTTAGTAACTATTGGGGACTCAGGAGGTGAAACTTCCTTTCTTTTAGATAGATTTGGTAGAGTATCAGGTTCATAGTAAATAAATCTTCTGTAATCTTCTAGTTCCTTGTTGCTTTCTTCTTCACTCTTTTCTACAAACTCATCAACTCTAACATGTGCACTTTCTATAATTTTATGAGTAGAAAAATTCAAACATCTATATATTTTACTTCTACATGAGTACCCTAGAAATATGCTTTCATCACCTTTTACATCAAATTTGCCTTTTCTAGATTCTTTCAATATATAACATTTGATGTCAAATACTTTCAGGTAACTTACATTAGGTTTGCAACCATACCATAGCTGATAAGGTGTTTTGTTTGAATCTTTCTTCAACTGTACTCTATTCAAGGTATGAACCACAATGTTGATAGCTTTGTTCTAGTATTTGAGAGCAACCTTCTTTTCAATCATCAAGATTCTTGCACAATCCATGATAGATATGTTTCTTCTTTTAGCTATACTATTTTGTTGTGGTGTACTAGGGGCTAATACTTGTCTTTTGATTCCTCTTTCAATGCAAAAATTATTGAGTTCATTGGAGATGAATTCATCACCTCTGTCTGATTTTAAGCATTTCGAGCCCTTTCCAATCTCCTTTTCTACTCTTGCCAAATACCACTTGAATTTTTGAAAGGCTTCTGATTTTTCTTTTAGATACATTACTGTCATCATTTTAGAATAGTCATCAACAAAGAGAATGAAAAAAATTTCTCCACCATAGATTTCTATTCCAATAGGTCGACATAAATCTATATGAAAAATTTCCAAGACTTCTTCTGACTAATAGTTTTTTCTTTTGAAGCTAGTCTTTCCCATCTTACAATTTGGCAATTCTTGCATAGACCCATGTCAGGTTTCTTCAAACTAGGAATACCTCTTACTCTTCTATGTTTGCTTATCTTTACCAGATTATCAAAGTTTACATCACATATCCTTTTGTGCCATAACTATCTTTCTTCTACTTGAGCAATAAAACATGAACAATCACTAAGATCAAGATAAAATAGATTACCTTTTGTTTTCTTGCCAGATCCAACAAGATTTCCTTTTCCATTTAGTAGTTTAGCTTGTCCATTTATGAATTCTACCTTGAATCCAATGTTATTCAATTGTGCCACACTTAGTAGATTATGCTTTAGTCCTTCAACCCAATAAGCATTGTCACATACAAGTTCTTTTGTTAATAAAATACATCATTTTCCTTTTATGTTACAAGGTTCATTGTTTCCAAATCTCACACTACCTCCATCATAATATTACATGTGCTCAAATTTTTTTTGTCTCCAGTCATATGATGTGAATAGCCACTGTCAATAATTCATATATCATTTTTTCTAACATGAGAGATAAGTTCCATCTTATCTCCTTCATCATCAGATTCATCTTTCACAACAATATATACCATTTCATCTTCATTGCTATCAGAATCTTTAGCTATAAAACAAGATTTATTACCTTTGTCCTTGTAGTTCTTGTTTTTCTTGGAGTCCTTCTTGCCTTTATGCTTATTTCTTTTCTTTTCATCTTTGATTTCCTTATTTGAACACCTATTAGCAATGTGACCAACTTCTTCACAAAAAAAGTAAATCAGAGGAACTTTACCTTTATACTTTCCTCTTCCTTTGGAATACTTCCTTGCAAGTTGTTAGAGTAATTATTTGTTCTAACTTATTAATTAAATCACTTTGATTTAATTAATTAAGTTTCCTATTATTCTAGTTTTCTTAAGCTATCTTGTAGGTGCATATAATTAATATTTTATTAATTATATTGTGCAACCTTAGCTTTTTTAGGCTTTAGTTTCCCTTTTCAGGTTTCGTGATTCCTTTATAAGGATTCACCTCTTTGTATTTTATTCATTCACTTATTTGATTATATGAGATATTACTCCGATACCATGTTAGATTAGGTGAAAAACTAATCTCCCAAGAACACCTGCATGCATAACCCTGTCACATGGATGAAGCAAAGAACAAAGGCAAGGAAAAATCAAGGAGGCCAAAAAGCCAGATATCATTTTTTCTAACATGAGAGATAAGTTCCATCTTATCTCCTTCATCATCAGATTCATCTTTCACAACAATATATACCATTTCATCTTCATTGCTATCAGAATCTTTAGCCTATAAAACAAGATTTCTTACCTTTGTCCTTGTAGTTCTTGTTTTTCTTGGAGTCCTTCTTGCCTTTATGTTTATTTCTTTTCTTTTCATCTTTGATTTTTTTATTTGGACACCAAGTAGCAATGTGACCAACTTCTTCACAAGAAAAGTAGATCAAAGGAACTTTACCTTTATAATTTCCTCTTCCTTTGGAATACTTCCTTGCAAGTAGGGCTTCAACAACTTCAAGATCATCATTTGAACTTTCTTCTGATGTTCATTCTTCTTCACTTCTTGATTGACTAGGCTTTGATTTATTACCCTTTTCTTTGAGTGAGAGTTTAGCTTTAAAAGCATATTCAATCACTTTTGAACTAGGAACATAGTTATCAAAGTAATCTAACTCAAAAGCTATCAATCTTCCAACTAGAGCATCCAAAGATATTTTATTATTTGGATCACATCTCATTTCTTGAATAGAAGATACTCTAATTCCATAAATAGGAAGACGAGTTCTATGTACCTTGCTTACAATAGTTTTCTCTTTAATGTCTCCTCTAGATGCCTTGATTGCGCTTACACTTGCTTTGATTCTTTCCACATATTTGCAGTGTTTTCATCTTCTCTCATTTTTATTTAGTCAAATTGTCCTCTAAGACTTTATGCTTTGGCTCTTCTTGCATTTTCATCTCCTCCATAGATATATTTCAGTTTGGTCAAAATTGAATGAGCAGTTTTACAATCCTTTACCTCATCAAATTCAGCATAACTAAGAGCAGATGCAATATCAATCATTATGATATTATGATTCTTCTTTTCAAAAAGATCTTCAACAGATAATGTTCTAGTGGGAGTCTTGTATTCAACATCAAGATATTTGCAACCTGAATCATTGATGGTAGCTAGATGTAACCTCATAAGTCCTTACCATGCTACAAAACAATCTCTGTTTAGCTTGGGAATTTATCTTTTGTAAGACATCCTAATCTTTAGCTTAGGCCCTTGAAACCTTCTCTACAAGCACCAAAAGCTCTAATACCAATTGTTGGAAATATAAGAGAAGTAACTAAGAGGGGAGGGGTGAATCAATTACTAATAAAATAAATCTCAGATCACTTCGATGTTAGTATAGAAATGCAAACTGAAAATGTGAGGTCTCGCCCTGACCCATCATAGCATGGATATTTTATCTATATGTTGATATTTGAGACCTTGATATTTTGATAGCTATTTGAGACTTAGGTGGATAGAGGATTTCTTTATCTATTGGTTTTGATACTTCAATAGTGTTTTACATTGTTATATGCACTAGGAACCTGCTATAGTGTAAGGAATGTTCGAACATATATGGATGCAACTTTATGATATGATATTATTAGATTTTGATGCAATGTGAAATGTTAATTTGATTCTGATGATTTCTAATTTATAGATAAATGTTAATTTGATTATGATGCTTTATGATATGCAGATGAATGGTTAGGATATGTAGATAGATGTTAATTTGATAATGATGACTTATGACATGCAGATTTTGATATCTTAACATTTTGAATGGAATAATTGAAAAGACTAGGAAAGGAAATCTAATTTGAATTATGTTAATATGGATATTATTATTATTATATGCACTTATGTTTTATATGTTTATTTGATCCCTTGGACTACTGATGCTCGAGTTTGATGTGCAGGAAGAGGAACCATGGAAATTTAATGGAGAAACAAGGTATAGACACATGTTTAAATGACTCTACCAAGGTGAATCTTTGTAATATTCATAAAGCTCATTGTGATGTGTTTATTTTGTAAACATGAGATGTATGTGTGTAGTATGTATTTCATGACTAGGTTCTAAATATGTGATGTGTGATGTATAGTGCATTTTGTGTGTGTCACTTGACACTTGTACTCATTATGTGAAATTATATGTTCTTTGATGATGGATCATGTGGCCACCTTACTTTGAGTTAAATGCCTTAATTGAGAAATTTGATTATTGCCCTAAATTAGTAAAGAGAATAAGATTATCACCATGGGAAAATTTAAAATTGGATTACCTAGCATTGGGAGGGCCATAAAGTAACTATAAGGTGAGTTTGTGACAAAAATAAACCCTACCCATGTTAGTACTTTAAGTTATGGGGATAATAATGACCTCTAGGGTGCCTAGTAGACCTAGGAGACCCCAAAAAAATTGCATTCTTTATTGAATCCGAAAATGAGAGGGATATATAGAGGCATGGCTAAATTGGAAATTCACTTGGCCACTCTCTATCTTTAAAGACAACTAGGGTTTGGAGGAAGAGGACAAGGAGCTCTATAACAACTATCCATTGCCATTTCTTGGAGTGAGGTTGGTACCCATGATCCATGGTGTTCTTCATTTTGCATGTAAAATAGATATGGTGTTCTTCATTTCATGATGAATTTTTGGTTTATTTTAGATGTGGTTGATCTTGTTTGAGTGTTGCATGTGACAAGTTTTATGTGAATCCTTCCTTGAATCTTGTTTTTCTTTTATGTTATGTCTGTTTTGTGTAATGGGTGTGAAGCATCACTCACCCTTGGGAGGGAAGAGATGCTTGGGTGAAGGGGTTAGTTGGGCTCACACATATGGTTGAGAAACCCTCCCATGTGTGGAGGTGACTTTTATGTGTTCAATGGAATGTGATCTTCTTTATACTTGTATTTTGGGAGGTATAAGGAGGTATGTGGAGGGAAAGATATTGTAAGCCTTGAAAGGGCATGTTGATAATGAGATCTTTTGAATATTGTGAATTATAGCTTTGGAAATCCTCCTCATGGAGAGAGCCCACCTTCACCCTATTCTTGATTCAATTGATGAATCTTTGTGCAAGCCTCGGGTTTAGTTGTCAAGTAATGTTTTGTGTAAGAGTTATGATGTTTTGTTGTGATCATGCATGATATGTTATTGTGTAGCATGCAACCATTTGTACCTTATTTCCTCGAGCTTGGTGGGTGGCCTCCTTGAGGCCTAGGTTGGAAGGTGAGCCTCCATGGTTTCCCATTTTGTCTCTCTTTTGCAAGTATTCACTTAAAGAACTTGGAAGCTTGATGTTCCTATAGATTATTCTTTGCATAGGAGAAGACTCTTTATTATTGTGTTGGAATGGAGAAATAAACTCCATCATGTTTATGTGTAGTAGTGTTTCATTATTCTATTTTAGTTGAGTCATTCATGTAGGGAGAAGGATGTTGTTATTGTGTATATTTATTTTCAGAATTAAGCCTTTACCACCCTATGTTCATGGATGACAAGAATGTGGTATGGAAGAACTTTGGGAGGAAATTTATGTTGAGTTGTAATGGTAGTTACAGTTTCTTGGTTATGAATGTGTTAAAAGGAAGAATTTGTATCATGATATACCTTGAAGAATGAATTGGACATTATCACCATGATATCTTTATCTCCTAAAATTTCTTAAGAATAATTTAGTTGCTTGATGTTTAGTATTGAATTTGAAATTGGTTGTAGAAGATGCAATTGTTAGCAATCAATTTGTAAATAGTTGATTTATGGAATTGGATGCCAATAAAGTATATTGAATTATTGATGTTCATGGAATTATAGCTTCAAGAATTTCATTTGAGCTCCATGTTAGTGTACATTGCAAGTAGATTTTAATGGTAATATGATAGTTGATTATTGTTAAATCTGCTTATTTGTATTAGAAATTTTAATGCATAATGCAATGATAGACTACCACCAATTCAATCTTAACAAACATAGAGAATATATGGAAAAAATTAGACCAAGAAGATAAGCTCATATAAGACCTATAGATGCATTTACATGTTCTGGAAAATGCATAGACAACAAAAAAATACTCTTCCTAGATACAATCAATTAAATATTAATAATAGAATAGATTTTTTTATATTGCATTATAAAAAATATAAGTCACTATCATGAATATGATAGGAAACTCAAGTTTTAAAAAAAAACATAAATAATATTCCTTCCATAAGAGGGCATCCAAGAACATTTAATGGGTGGCAGGGTGCAATGCAAATAGGGGGTGGGTCACATCCTTACCTAGCCTCACTACCTGCCAAATTACCAAATTACCAAGGGAGACATGTTGTTCTAAAAAGTCAAAAACAATTTATATATTCATGTCCTAATTACGACTATCATCATAAGGCTCCTCAAATTTAGGAGATCCATTAAATGGGAAAGAAAGCTATCTTATCAAACCACCTCTTCTTTTTTTCAAACCACCTTGCTTAGTGTACGTGAGCAGCAAAAGAATTAAGGAGATGAAGGTTATGTGGCCATGTAGGGGAGTAGGTGGAGTGTAAAAAAAGGTTTAATAAATGCCTTGACCAGCCTTGAAACACATGACCTCCTAGGCAGCTAAGTTTTGTGCATAGGGAGAAATGAATGTTTTTGTTTGCATTCTCCAACTACCACATCAATTGGGGTTTAGGTACATATGGTAATGTTTAGGAGCTATTTTTGTAATTAAAAAAAAAGTGTATGCATTTTATAGTACTTTGGGATTTTGGGCAGCCACATAGGTTAGGATGTGATTATTGATAGTATTGTCTCAAGGAATAGAATATGTATAGGATCTCAATAATATTAAAAATAGTAATATTAAGATATGTCATAAATAGAAATTTATGGTGAATGTATATATTAAATTAGTTTTTATTAAATTGAATGGGTGGGTATAGAGATTTAGGAAATTAATGCAAGTTGTTAATGTTTTTCTTTTGTTTATTAAGTTATAGTTGGGAATAGATTTAAACTTGGATATTTGGCATTACTCAAAATAAGGAGAGTGCTATTAAGGTTTATTAAATTAGTAAATTATGTTGCTAAATAGGATGTTTGGGAATACATTTTGTTAATGGAAGTTATTAATTCTTCTTTAGATTATTTAAGCAAATAAATACATGTTTAGTAATGTTAGCTTTAACTAATTAAATCTTTTATGAAGTGTCATTTAATTTCTATTAATCTAACATATTGTTTCACCTTGTATTTGGTGGTCATCAATATTGATGGATAAATAAATGGATAAAGAATTTATATTCCAATATCTAATTTGAAGCCTAAAAATTGATAGTAGATAAATAAATAAAATTTAAAATTTAATAAATTAAGGGAGATGCACAACAATTATTCTTGAAATAAGTGTCCTAGGAAATAATCAACATTATATCAAGACTTCATACATAAACTATAATATGAAAGAGTGTAAAACAAATATGACCCATTATGACCTCTAAGGATAAAGTTATGAATGTATCATAATGAACTCTCTAACAAGACAATAGCATGAAGAAAGTGAACCTAGTCACCCTAAGACCTATGTCTAAGTATCAACATACCTAGGAGTCATTAGACTTTGCCTCCAGCACATGAATGCGTTCCATTTGTTAGAGTTTAACTTCTGCACATAGGTACCTGTGTAATTGTACCTTGATATGCCTTTATTTAATCAACAAAAAAAATTTAGTTGTGTTTTTTTTGCCTTGTTGAATTATGGGCATGACAGAAAACTCAATACCACTGAAGCTAAGTAAACACACATAAAATAATGTAACTCGGTAATAACTAAATTAGCTTGGTAAATGCTTAATATATAGACTTTTAGTTGTTGTCTGTGATTACCATTACTTTAACTAAGTTTCAAACATATAAAAGAAAATAACATGAACACATTTGACACCATGATTTAATGTGGAAACCCAATTTGGAAAAAACCACCAATTGCAACTAGTTACTATTATCACTCTTTTAAAGTGAGCCCTATTAGGAGCCAACCCTTTTAAAGATTACAAAACACACTGTAAGATGTGATCCTATTAGAGGATTTGATCACCCTATTAGGAGTGGCCTTGTTAGGGGTCTTTAGAAAATTCAATAGAACTGTCACCTTGTTAGAGGATTTGCAAATAAATGTTAAGCCAACTATGTTAAGAAATTTAGATCACTGCTACAATGGTTAGAGAGTAACAATGAGATGACTTGATTTGAATGCAACTAATTTTTTGATTACATATCTCTGTTCTAGCTTGTTCTTGATCCTTCTTGATCAAATATAGCTTTATTGCTCCACAAGGATATTTTTCTTATTTTTCAAATTCACTTCATCTTCTCATCATTAAATCTTCAACAACATCTTCATGTATTGCACACGCACACTTTGAAATCACAACTTGACCTTATATCTTCCATTTTATCAAGTCATCTAAAATACAACTTAGAATAATTAATATTCATCGCCTTAGTTAGCTAGAATCAATGGATAAATCAATTAAGCTTAATATGCCAAAATAAGAAAATCCTTTGTTATTTGACCTAGCTCGGTAGAAACTAACTCAAAAATGATTTCCTTTGTTAGCCAATAGAAGCTCAGTTAACACTGCAAACTCACAAAATACTTTAGCAACCAAGTGAGCTCGGTCAGCACTTGTTCCATCCAACTTTCTTTCATTAATTGAGTGACCTTGGTTAACACTCACTTTTTGCATCATTTTCTTTGACACCTAAGTGAACTTGATAGACACTACCTTCTAAACTAGGCAAAAATAGGAGTGCTTGATAGACACAGAAAACTATCTTCACTGCCCGAGTGAGCTCAACATATACTAACTGATAATGATTATGACATTTTGTAACATCAAAGACAATACACAATTAATCAATTGTATCCAACAAAATTTCTTATAAAGGCCCTGTGCAACATGAAGTTTGCATGAGGAATTGATAATAATTCCAAGAACAAGAAATGTATTACAATAGATAGGTCTCATCCAAAATAATAAGGAACAAATTACATACACCATTTTATGAGCATCTGGTCTAAGATTTAAGTCCACATATGATCCAAGGGGTAAGTATAAGAAGATGAGGGACCAAAATGGGGGCCTATGATGTCACTTTTTTTCCTAAACTCAACAAATTTTTGAACTAGGATGATAAATTGAAAATAGTTAGACTCAATATTTTAAGATGCAACAAAAACAAGAGTTGTAGTCCTTTTAGTCTAGTTCCAAAAAAGAGGAGGTGCAAAAAATAGTCATATTTTTTTTTGTAAAAAAGTATAACATAGTTGTTGGTGCATTTAAATATTACTAATAACACTTTACTTACATTTACTTAGGATAATGTATTTTCATATTATTTTTTATGTAGACACACATGAGTTTGTATTCTATTTGAGCACATGTTGCCTACTACATCTCTTTGTGTGATACACCTTTGTATTTTTTGACAAGAATAACTTGCATGCAAAAACCTCTCATAGAAAGAGAGAAGCAAAGCTATGGAGGCTTGAATTCACAGATCCACAAAAGATCAAAAATTATGGATGTGCAAAAGATAAATTATAATTGTATTGAATAAATTAAATGCGTAAAATAAAAAGAGAGATCAAAATGCTAAAAGGTAACTAACCTAGGTTGTATTATAATAATTAATAAAAGAATTAATTATTATATGTTTAAAGTTTATCTTAAGTAAATTAGAGACAATAAGTGACTGAATAATTAAATCAAAATGATTTAATCAATAAGAAAATACCTTAATACCCTTACAACCCCCCTTAAGATAAACTTAGGTAGTAACTAAAAACCTAGAAAGTACTACTGAAAGTAAATGTGGGTCCTGAAAATAAGATCTAATGAGGTACCCAGTCACAACCAAATCTCTATAAAGTGGAGAAATAGAAAAAAATACATGGAAAAAGCCTTACTGCAAGAAGAGATGGAAATAATTTTTAAACTAGTGAAGAACTGCAAAAGTCTTTGGACTATAGAGTTTTTGAGAAAATAGGAACAAAATAATGGTCATGAAGAACACCACTAAAGCGTGAAGCTACAAAATTGTCAAAATAATGATTTGGAGAAACTCCATTGAATAGAACATGACCAAGAATAAAAGACTAAGTCTGAAGAGTTGATCAATCAAAGATGGAAGGCATCTTCATGGCATCCAAAAAATAGAAATAAAAGAGTGTCTATATGGTTAGTGGTTCATCTCATTGAAGACCTAGCCACTGCAATCACATAGTACATAGGAACAAATATTGAATACATAGGTCACTTTATCAAACCAAGAAGGTATTAAAAGCAACATAGCCCCCCTGATAATGATAAGAGGTAAGACAAGTAAATTGAAACTGAATGCATAACCTCCTACAAAATGAACAACTAGAAACATCAGGAATGCAGAATAAGTATAAACACCTGCAAAGGTATGTGTCATCAACACATGATGAGGATAATGACATGAAAGAAATACTTAACAAAGGAAGAAGAAAAAATGGTCAATATGAAAACCCCCCAAGGCACTTTATAATGTAGTGCAAGGACAACAAGACACAAAAATGCACAAGATCTTAAAATCTAATAAAGTGATACTTTATCTTAGTACATTTATAAAAATGTATACAATAGATGTCTACAAAGACTAGAAGAGACATAAGGCTTGTACAATAGAAGGTACATCCCAAGATGAGTCATTTCATGCAACAAAAATGATCCTTGGACCTTAAATAATCATGATATCCACCAGAGAGCAAAAATGAAAAAATTGAATTGAATGTGTAAATTACAAAGAGAGATCAATCTTTATAAAAGGATATCAAAACCCTAAAAGGTGACTAACCTAGGTTGTATTATAATAATTAATAAAATAATTAATTATTATATTCCTAAAACTTAGCTTAACTAAACTAAAGATACTAAGTGACTTAACAATTAATAAAAATAATTTAGTCAATAAGAAAATACCTTATTACTTGCATGACTCCTAATTATCTTAGTTCTTGTGCTTATCATTTGCATGACTCCTATTATCTTGCATTGCCTATAAATTCAAGCACATTTCAATCTAAATATCATTAGACTATTGAGAATTGTACTCATGCCATTATTTATTTAATCAATTGATCGTCATTTTTCCCATCTCTCTTGTACTATTTTTTGAGCTTTTAGATCTTGGAATTCCATTTATTGCCTTAGGAAAATTCTTACATGGTATTAAATCTTGAGGCAAATTATTTCATGGAATTTGGTCAAACAAGCATTTCATTGCATAGCCATTACAAAGCATTATTTTGCTTCATTTTGCAAGGTCATGATTCAAGTCTGGGATCAACATTCTTGTGGGAGCATCTAGAGAAAGATCGTACCTCATCATTGTGTTTGAATGGTCATTCTAGTGAATCTTGACTATAGATTTGTCTATATTAGGAAAAAGTTAAATTTGAGGCAAAAAAAATTCACAAATCAAACTTGAGTAGCCTGATCTAAAATTTGATGGTATGATCTCAATTTTTTATTCAAAAAATTCAATTTCAAATTTTTTTGTCAAATCTCAATTTTTTTCCATCATTATTATTTTTTGGACAAAAATTTGTGATTTGGGAAAATTGCTTTTTTTAGGGGGAGGTGGGGTGAATATTATGTTGGGCCAAATTACCCTTTGTACTCAAAGAGTATTTATGGTAATAGACATGTTGTTTCATAGAATTGAGAGGTTGTGATTATACTAGTCAACAAGAAAACTCAACATTCATAGACCTAGAGGCACATTTGACAAACATTGATCTCATTGAGTAGAGATCTTATCGACGACTACTCTACACAAGCCCAAGCTTGGTGGAGGACATTGACCCCCTAATCCATCCCACAAAGTTGTCCATATTTGGCAGAGGGTACGTAATCCATCATGGCATGCCTCATCTAGGTTCTTCTGCAACATGAGCCACAAGCTTCCAACTTGGACAAGAATGCGAGCCACATTTTTTTTTTTTGTCAATCCAATACAAATCAATACCATAGGCATCTAAGGATTTGTTATAGTAGACATTACTAGGTCTATTTCCTACATGTGGCCAAAGTCTTCACTCACAAGCATAGTAGACAAGGACAATTAACTCACCATTCAGATACATTTGAGCATGGGAACACTTAGCAACAAGGCCACATTAGGCCAAGAGCATCCCTACACTCAAACCATTGATCTTGGCTTCCACAAAATCATGGTCAAGATTACATGTTCCACACAGGTACCATCATACATTATACTCTTGAGCGGATTTTCATTGTTCATAAACATTTTGTGGCTTGGCAAATCCTAAAGCATTAATCAACATTCCTAGTTTTCTAATTCGCATTGAGCATGCAAACCCTTAGCATCAAATCTGACTACAAGCACACAGAACACCTCTTTTTTGTAGTTTCTTTCATAGAAAGGGACTAGTAGGTTGCTTTGAACCTAATACCAGGATGCATAAGGCAAAGACAAGGCCTAAGGAATAGTTAAAGCCTATATACTCAGCAAGATTAATCTTAGTTCATGACTAACTCATTAGAATCACTAGGAATTTCTTCACTTTAGACTCCAAGGCCAAGGTAGGTACAGCTTAGGAATGGAAGTGATTGGTTGTAATTATTCTCCTTCACAACTCACTCATTCACTCATATTCTTCTTTTCAAAACTACCACTTATAGTAGAAGGTGGTCAATGTTCCTCTATGATTTTCCAATAAACTCCCTGATGACAGTAGCTAACTATAACTTAGAAGAATATATTACAAACAAGTAATGACCAACATATTCATTCTTCATTGCATAAAATGGAAAAATTGATTGCTTGATTGATATGTGTATTGTGCAATCTCATAATCATATTAACTTGCAACTAAATTAATTGACTAGTACCTTATTCATTGTTATAGATTCTAACCAGTCACTTTAGACCTATTTAATTGACTTGCAATTAAATACAATAGTTAACTTGAAGTTTCATTCTTATAATATCCCTCCCATAAACCTAGAACCCTAGTTATTCTTGAAAGTAGTTACTTAATTCTTTGAATTAAAAGCAATCAATGAAAAGATATACAACTTATCCAAGCTACATTAAAATGAAAGAACTTTGTTCATTCACTTCAAAGATTACATACATACAGAGATGGAGATAAAAATTAGAGACACAAGTATGTAGAACTTTCTTTGTATTAATCCCTTTGGAAATAATACAATGCTAGTATAACTCAAAATTGGACAAACTAAACCATTCAATTTCACTGTATTCTTTGATTTACAAAGTTGAATACAACATATGATTTTACAATATTGAACTAACTATGAAATAGTAGAAACACTAAATTATGTAGACTCCAGACCATTACTCCACATCTTGGAAAATATTATATACAGGATTACAAAAAGATTTAGATGGGAGTATAGATGTCAAATACTAACCGATCAAAAACAAGAGGTAAGACCTCTAAAAAATTGAATTCCTCTACAGTTGAAGAATAGGTAGGAAAGTGGGTGCAAAAAGTAGATGACATTTATGGTAGAAGCCTTTTCTTTAACTCTTTTGTCCTCTTTTATCTCCTTTTGTCTTCACATAGCAGCCCTTTTGTTGTCTCTGTCTAATCATCTTCCTAGGATGGTAGAGCCTTAATGTCTTCCATTACTTCCCATATGGCCACATCTGTGTCTATCTCGAGCCAAGAAACATCCCTAACTACATTCAATTCCTCTATACATTTATTCCACTTAGAATCATTAATAGCCTTTACTTCTCTTGAGACTTTACTCATATATGATTCTATCCTAAAGAGAAAATCAATCAAATCATAGACATTGTTTACATCTATCTCATTATTGTAATATGTTACAAACCTTGGATGTCTCAAAATATCCTCAAATGAAGAGGACCACTCTTTCCATTCCTTGAAATGTCCATTACTATCTATAATACCAGGAACAAAATTTGGAATCCCCATAGCAATTGTTTTCATTTTCCCCTGGATTAATTGCATCTTTCCTGTGAAGAAACCATGTAACTCCTTTACTCTATTTATCATTCTACTAGTATTAATAATTACCAACTTGGGTAATTCCTTTTTTGGGGGTAGTTGAGGGACCAAATTATCAAAAAATTGGGCATAAGGCCCCCAAGTTGTGAATAAAGCAGATAAAAGGTCTAATGTATATGAGCACTTGTATTAAGATCCTTGCAGGCCAATGTATCTTCTATGAAAAATTTGTGAAACAACCTGTAAGGGACCTATTTTTTGCATAAGGAAATTATGAATTGTCTTAATATCCACCTCCTTAGTATGATCCCACTCATCAATATTCATGTGTTGGGCTTCTCTCACAACTACTATGTTAGCTTCATCTTGAGCTTCATGGTCCTTTACCTCTATAATAGGTATAGTCACAACTCTTAGGCTCATTATTTCTTCCTCCATGTCAGCTATTCTCTTCTCTAGGACATAAGTCCTCTTCAACTCCTCCTCATACATTTGTCTAGCTTTAATCTATATGTTCTAAATTGTTTACAGGTTCTCTTGCAAAGTATTCATCTTTCTCTTCCCCATTAATGATGTTGCATTAAATAGTTTGTGTATATGGTAACTAGATACTGTAGAGACATTCCAAAAAATTACATTCCCCTAGGGGGTCACTTTTATCTCCATCAGAGTTGTCTTATTGTCATCTAGAGCCATGCTACACACTACCATTGTCTTACTATCTATGTTAAATCTAGATCCTTGTAGCTCACTAGTGAAATTAGTCTCTTCAAAAGAGACTAACCTCTCTAGCCTTCTTATCTAATCCAACATGAAGGAGAAACTAAGTTCCCAACCAGGAAAAAGTAACATTCCACTTCTCATTACTAATGCTCTTGCTTCCTATACTATGAGATTCTCATGATTTGGATCATACTCCTACAACCTTTGCACTAATTCTACAATCTTCTCAAGAGAATCTCTATGTTACAACTGTAGGTTGACCTCATCCTATTTCACCTTATAAAGGAGTGACTTAAATTCATCAAAATTTACAAATCATTTAGCCTTCATAAATTCTTCTTCCTAAATTTGTCTTTCATCTAACATCTAAATCTACAATTTAGTCATGCAGGGGATCTTTTCATGCTCTCCTACTTGTTTGGTCAAAAATTTGTGTCTGATGGTATCAAATAATTTTGATCCTTGAGGCAAAATTTGCAATACCTTTCCTCTGACCTTGTCAAGGATCTAAATCATCTTTTTCTTCTTCTTTCCCTTAGCCCATGAAGAGCTCTATGGTGGATCAACCTCAACCTCTATAGTTATAACATCCTCCTAATGAGGAGATTGGGGTTGTACTCTATCTCTAAAATTTGTAGGCACTTGTGCCATCAATTCATCAAAATTGTCTAAGCACCTATTATACCTATCAAGATATGGTGCATCATGGTGAAAACCCTTGAATTATGGGTCTGATGCCCTCATGGATTTTTCTATCTTCATAATCTTACGCCATTTCTAAGTCTTATCCCTATACACCTTTTTTTGCAAGTAGTTCATGATGTAATCTTCTTCCCAATCTGGCTTGTTGCTAGGAATATTATACTTCCTCATTTTTTAAGAGCATTCCTCACTAAATCATTTGGATCATAGGTTCTAGCTAGGGTAGAGGGAAGTTGAAATTCAGCCAAACATTTATCTGCAACTTCTATGGCATCCCTCCCTATCAAAAAATAACATATCTTCATATTTCTAGCTACTAAAGAGCCTTTCCTAATAGCAGGACCTAAATACTCTTTAGTCATCATTAGAAATTTCTAGAAGAATTCTAACTAGCCTAATCTCTCAGGGACATATCTAGTTAATGCATGGGGAGGTTGAGGACATCTAAAATCTCTTATAATTGAAAAATTCCCAAATAAAAACAAACTAGCCCAATCATGGCTAAGTACATTATCCCCATTTGGGAAAGCAAATGGTTTAATTAACATCCTTACTCCCCTAGGTACTCTTTCATTTATATACATTAACATATTTGTGATTTGAAATACAAAATCATTATAGAAAGAAAGAATACTAGCATAGGGATAAAACATTTTGTAGAAGTGATTCCACATCTACACAGGTAGGGTTTCTTCATTCTCCTCAATGGCTTCGATAAAGTTTGGATTGATATACACTATATTCTTAAAAAGGATAATGTGCATCAATAGTGAATAATGGAAAATCGTAAAGTTTCTCATTTCTCCCTTCTGAGCTACCTTAATTTCTTCATGCATCCTTTCAATGATGTGTTCCACAAAATCATAAAAAACATTATTTTTTGGATCCTGGATATCCAATTCCATGTTATATATAAATAACTCAGGGCACTCATGTTGCCATCAACTCTTACCACCTTTTCAACCCCAAAGATGGTATACCTAAAATATTTGTAGAAGAACTCTAGTGGCATTAGTTCTCCTACCTTCTTGGGTAATTCACCCTTTTCCCACTTTGATTTGGGAATGTGCCTCCTCATGATAGTCCCAGTGAAGAAACTCTTAGAATTCGTGAAAGTCTCATTCATTTTTTCTTTCTCAATTTTCTTTGTGAGAGGTCCTCCTAGGTCAAAAACTTCAAAAAAAGTCTCCCTATCCAATCTACATAGGATACTCATATCCTTCCTATGGAAGGTCTTGGTTTTTGGATTGTAAGATTTGATCAATGCCTTCATCAAATCAACATCAACTATCACTTCTTTCATTATCAACTTTGCCACATTTCTAATCCATAGGTTATATATTGATGATTTCTCATACCTATTCTAATAGAAATACTAGAATAACTCATTCTCATTAGTCTCAGGTACAATGGCATACCTGTAGAAGGAGTATACATCTTTGAAAACATGGATTTTCAATGTTTGAACATGAGAAGACCCTGCAAGAAAATACACCCACTCTTCTACATTTAGAGTTGTCAACTTTGGATTTTTCTACTCTATGGTCTATGAAGATTCTTCCAAATTAATTTGAGCTATCATCTTTCCCTCTTCCTATGCCATGATCTCTTCAACTAAAAACTTTGGAACAATCTCTATCAATGCTGGCTCTTAGAACACTAAAAAACTCTATGAACTCTTGGTGCTCAAAATCTTATCTCTAAACTATTCAAAATACTGTAAATCAAGAATTTGTTATATCAACTTATTAATGGATAAAATATAGCAGAGGGGCATTTATGTCTCTTAATGTCAATGTGTGTAAGAAATTTGAAAAATAGAAAAAGTGCAAAGAAATGACATGTACAGCAAACCATTCAATCCTTTTGTGCACTTTTGATAGGTCATAACTTTTAAAATCATAATGAGGCCTTTAACAATCATTTCTTACTTAAAATTTCATCCTCACCACCCAACAACTACAATATTTCATTTTTGTTGCTACTTTGTAGTCTATCCTTTGTTGTTGGCCACTAACCATGCGACTAAGCACCCATAGGTTTTGACCCCTTAATTAACTTCAATCATTTGGTCGCATAATTTTACTAATGGTTACACTTACTACCTACAACTACACAAAATCATTTAGTCAATCATTAAGTCATAGTTTTACATACTACTATGTGTTTTGGACCTTTGCTCCTACAATTGAATGATCATCATATTCTACTTTGAATTTAGCTATATCATATAGTTGCAGTCTGATTACATTTTATATTTACTAACCGTACAACCATGTGATCAACTCTTTCTTAACTATTCTCACCAAGTTGCCGACTTAACAACTCATATCCTTTCTGATGGTACAACTGGGTGAACAAGTATCTTATGTACCTTATAAAAATGATCAATGAGTCACAACTCATTTCTTTGACTACTTAGCTAACATTGTGACTACATGATTTAACATCATTTTAACCCTTTTTCCTGGTTCCTTTCAAAATGGCCCCACCTACCACTTGTCTACCCTCGAATGGTCTAACTCTACTTTGCATCTTTGGTTCATCATGCCACATAGCAAATAGTCACATCCTTGTAGCCCTAACCCATGATTATTCATTAACTCTTGCGAACATGCAATCGACAAAAATTTTCCATTTTAGCACCCAAACCCAAGGTTAGCCTTAACTCCATGTGATCCTACCACTGAAGACTATTAATGAGATTCTAATCATTTTTGCACAGTCATAGCAAACCATTGAGCTTCATCATCTAAGTGTTCGACTGTGTGACTTAAGCAATCGCCTAGTCGCTACCAAAACTTAACATTTTATTTAGGCGACCATGCAACTAAGGCCATCGATGACTACTTCACTCAATTTTAGTTTGAGAAGAGCTTAAGTGCCTATTTTTCATGACTCGGTGATCAAAGGAAAATAAATATTTTGTTGGGTCACATTATTTGATGTTGTGGTTTAATGAAGAGCCTTGACCTTATGACTAACCATAGTCACCTAGTTGCACACTTAAAATCCCATGAGCTCTCATAAAAAATAAAAGGTTAAAGTAAAGCACCAACCTTAGAGGTATTTTATAAATTTATTTATGGAAGAGTGGGGGTTTAAAAACAAGGGTTTTCTAGGGTAAAGTATTTTTAATGAAAAAAAATAGGAAAACCCTAAGTGCCAAGCATGGATAAAATTTATCAAAAAAGAGGGTTTTGCCAAAGGATGAAAACAGGCTAGAATTAACCCTAACTACTCAATAATTAAAAATACTTTCACAAAAAAAATTGGACATTAAGCCTAGTGAAAATGAGGGCTAATAGTGGCTCTATCTTGGGGTGATTTATAACCTGTATCCATGTAAGAATGCAAAATTTCTGGCAAAAGCAGACCACATAAAAGACAAAGACCTCAAAACTATACAAGGATATATACATATATATAGAAACAAAAAAAGCATAGGAGTTTATAAATTTACAAAGATATACAAACCGATCTAATGTTCATGGAATATAAAAGCTTTCAATAGAAGTATTTTTTCAAGAATTGTCTATGAACTAGCAATTCAAGAAAGTTTCCTAATAGCTCTTTGATGAAGTATGAGTCCACACCCCAAGTAGAATCAGCATATAGGATCAAATTTTCCATTCTTTCCTTTGTCCTCCATCTATCCATTCCACATTAGGACAAGATCATCTAGTTCAAACTTTCTTTCCACTACCTTCCTATCATACAAATGCTTTGCCTATAACTACAACATTATGTTTCTTGCAGAGGCTTCCTTTCTTGTTTTAGTCAACCCAAATAATTCATCCATCCTCTATTGCATATCATCAATGATATCTTCATCATACATTTGGATATAGTTATACAGGCCTATCAGGTTGTTGAGAGGTATTCTAGCCTGGATTCCATATACAAGGTCAAAAGGTGAAACACCTGTTTCTTTTTTCACTATCACTCTATCATCCTAGACTACCAAGTGCAATTTTGAATCTCATGATTTCTTGTTATCATCAAAAAACCTTTTTATGACTTTAACAAGCTTTTATTAGTGGACTTAGTTTGTCCATTTCCTTGGGGATGATAGGGTGATGAGGTTGACCTGGTAATGCCATACTTGTCATAAAATTTAATAAATTCTTCAAACCTAAAGCACATGGCATTTATCAGTCACTATTCTTTCAAGACACCCAAACCTTGTAATTATATTATTTAGCAAAATGTTATTCACCACTTTATTGGTGGCATTTTTTATGGGAATAACTTCCACCCACTTTGTGAAGTAGTTAGTTGCCACCAAAATCTATGAGTAGTTAGTACTAGACTTGGTTGAGATTTCACCTATAAAATCCATCCCCCATTGCTAAAAGGGTTCATGTACTTATACTAATTTTAGAGGAGTGTTCCCAGAGAACTTTAAATTTCCTACAAATCTATGGAAAGCATCACATTTCTAACCAGGACTTGGCCATCTTTAAATAAGATAGGCCACCAAAATCTTTCTCTCATAATCTTGTGGGCAGTAGTCTTTACCATATAATGGCCCCTACATACTCCAAAATGCATCTCATTTAGTACTCTCTCTAATTATGTTTGATTAATTCCCTTCAAGAGTATCCCTTCAAAATTTCTCCACTACAGACTACCATTGACAATAATGCATCTAATTGAATGAAATTTTATAGATCTTTTTTCATTATCTGTCAAATGTGGTAGGGATTGCATATGTTATAAACAATATACTACATGTTTATACCAGTCACACTAATCCATATCACATGTATCTAACTTGAGGTTCACTAATACTACATTTATTTGATTATCATCTAGATTTGATTGAGCCATTAGTTTAGCTAATCCTTGACCTCTTACCAATTTGGTGATCTAGATATCTATATTGAATTCTTGGATTATGTTGATTGATTTGCACCTCCTACCAAACACCTCTTGGTGAAAAATGATATCCTTAATTGCTATACTTGGTACAAAAGCAATAACAAAAACACCCACTAGGTAACATCTAACATCCTTGATAGCTTTCACTAAAACATAAGCTTTCTTCTCATTGATTTCATATTTCATTTCAGCAAGCTATAGGGATTTGCTAGACAATGCAATTGGTTGTTCATAGCCCTCATCATTTTTCTATAGTAAGACAATAGAAATAGTATGGAAAGATGCAAAGGAAAAAATATGCATGGGCTTTCCATAGTTTGGGGTCCTAAGGACTAGTGCATTCTTAATTGCAGTTATTATTTCTTGGAAAGAAATAGTAGGCTCACCCTCCCAACTGATAGTTGCTCCTTCCTTGAGCATTTTGGAGATTGGCCTACTAATCTCAACATAGTTTGTCACAAATCTCCTTAAAAAAATTACTTGTCCAAAGAAAGGTTGTTGACCCTTGACATTCTTAGGCTTTGGAGGAAACACCATACTCCAAGGCTTTTATAAAAATATTTTC